>VYZM01001229.1:183836-222935 GCA_013398915.1 Dromas ardeola | reverse complement strand
TATGACACAAAGCAAAGTAATAATTAAAAACATATTTCACTAACACTTGTACATCATGACATTTACCACTCTAATTATCTGTAATTGTTTAAACCTAAACATATTGTCACATTGTACTATTCTGCAAGTGTGATACACTGATGTCAGAGGAGAACAATGAAATGGAAGTATCTGCTCAAGACCAGCTTAGTTTATAGATTATCCATATGCCAAACAGCTCCACAAGTAAAGTTCTAAATCCATATTTCAGGTGCAGAATTTGAAAGCTTCTATGTTGCTCTCAGAAATTCAGTTAACAAATTTTGCATTATCAGGGAGTGCCTATAATATAAAGTTGTAGAATATCTAAGAGGAAAATTCTTACTGATCCAGGCACGCAAACATTCTCATATTAAGTCTTCTGTACGTATCTCATTGTACCTCTAGAGCCAATTTACACTACAACAATCTGTTTAAAACTTTTACTATTTCTAAAGTCTCTTTTTGACTGAAAGGCTTTTTAACATAAAGTTTGACAGAGTACAGTTAATTGAACTTGACATGCACACATAACTTTGTGAAACAATAGACATAGTTTAAGTTTCAAACCACAGATTTGAAATGGTGGAAACAGCTGGAAATACTGGCACAAAACATATCCACAAAAGAAAAAAACCAGATCAGTTTAGCTTTTCAAATGACACAGAAGGAAATACGTTATTGAAAAATGCTTTTGAACTGTTGAATATTCGCAGGCATTCTAATAGGTAGTTTTGGGGATTGACTTTTTTATGGGTGGATTTTTGTTTGTTTGTTTTCCAAGAGTGGATGTTTGAATAAAGCGCTATGGGTGGAGTAAGATCCAGGTTTTAGCATTGCACCAATTCTTCTTCCCCTGTCCCCTAAATTAGTTTGAAAATATTTTGATAAACAATATTACTTCCTAAAATGCAAGCTACACTTTTTTGCTTAGCCATAAACATGGAACAAGGGGTTAGAGAAAAGAGCAGCTACAGAGCCTGTACCTCCCTGGTACTTACTAATAGTCCATAAGCTAACTTGTTTCCTATATAATACTTTGAAACGAATGAAATTGTAAAGATGCAGTATTTAACAATAACAGTTGCTTTTACTGTTAACATGAACGAATGAAATTGTAAAGATTCAGTATTTAACAATAACAATTGCTTTTACTGTTAACATGCACTATTTTACTGTATCTTTATACTGATAAAAGATTTTGAAGGGATATATGGGAACTGGTAATCATATAGCAGAACAAACACAGAGGCAAGAAAAATTTTCATTACAGCACTGTCTTTTTCTTATTTTTTTATCATTCCTTAGTTTTATAATAAGGAAACAAAATCAATATTCTTTATGTATTAACTGAAATAAAATCTTCAGATTTGCTCCTTTACACAGGTATCTTGAAAGCCTGTATAGAGCCAGTCCTTTACACTTCCGCAATCACTGGCTGCGTCTCCATTTTATTCTTCCAAGTATCAGAACACTTGCAATTGAAATGCGTAACTAATTAACAATAGCAGAGCTTTATGATTTTTCCAGATCCTTACAAATCAAGCTTTCACTGTGAAATGCCAGAGTACATCATGAACATTCATCATCAGGAACATTTTACTTAGTTAAAAAAGCAGGCACAAGCTCTGCTGAACCTGAATTGGCCTATTTTTATCGTATTTTATAAAGAATCATTTTGCCATGTTCATTACCAAGGAAACCAACAAACACTGAATCCTGTAGTGGATTTGCAGCAAACACTCAGTCTACAGCAATAAGCCACAGCTAAATGAGAAATAATAGAAGCAGCAAACAGAAGGAGGAAACACGTGAATGAGGAAACAGTGAGATTAATGTGAGTTTGGATAAGCTCATCTCCGAAACAACTTCCACTGTAGTTAATTATTAAAACTGCTGTGACATACATCCAGATGCAGTAGTGCTTCACAATGAAGAGAATAAAGACAAAGCAATTTACTCTGTTACAGAATTAAGCAAGCCTGGTTTTCTACAGCTCTGTATCTATACCCCAACGCCTTCCACTGCAGCAACTGCAAGTGCCCTCTCCGTACATGCCATGATTTCCCTGCACTCTACCATCAGATCACCTGAATAATTCCTGACTGCCCATTGCAGTATTTTGGTACTCAAATTGCTTCTAAGTCCACTAAATACCCACTAAAGAACTTATGCCTTGGTTGGTTCCAAGATCCCATGCGCTAAAAGGTGTATGACCAAGAAGAACAGAAGATAACACCTGAATTCCCATTTCAGCCATGGAGCTGAAGGCCTAAGAGCCTGAAGGCTCTGAGGCTCCAGCCTCCTCTCAGCAAAGGCATTCATTGGGGTTTCCCTCCTCCTCACACTTGCTGATTTTTCAAAAACATACTGGGACTTAACATCATTGAAATCCCTATGCCTCCCTCAATTTTGATTGAAATCACGATCTTAAGGGTCTTTTCCAACCTAAATGATTTATGAAATTGAACAAAATGTGCAACTGAAGCTTTAAAATATTATTGAGACAAGGGTTAAAAACAAGTAATGCTTTCAAGTATCTTTTTAATAGTAAAAGTTACAAATGAAAGAGTAATTTTGCTGCTTCCCTTTCTGGAACAGATGTCCTGGGTCAATGAATGCAGTCCACAGTGCCCTCACCAGCAACATGTTCCATACTCCTGCTTTCCATATCACTTTTTAAAGTTTTAACTACTAGCCAAGGTTGGGGATAACTCCACTCTTTTCTTTTTTTTTTTTCTTTAAAAGTATGTTTAATTGACAAACTCACTGTCAAAATATATAAAAACAGAAACTCAGTGGTATTCAGAAATGCATATGAATGCAGAGAACATTTAAGTCAAAGTTTGTACTTCACCAAAAGGGTTATCAAACATTGGAACAGGCTGCCCAGGGAAATGGTTGAGTCACTACCCCTGGAGGTATTTAAAGACCTGCAAATGTGGTGCTTAGGGACATGTTTTAGTGGTGGACTTGGCAGTGATTGGTTAAAGGTTCGACTCGATCTTAAAGGTCTTTTCCAACCTAAATTATTCTATCATTAAAGCCTACTCTTTAAGTCTTAACCTTATTCTGGCTGCTACTGGTTCTGTCTGCAAAAGGAGAGGTCCAAACAAACCAATCGTCTTGTAAAAGAAGTACATGTGCTTGACTTTACACCGAAATCATAAAAACACTATTATTTTGAAAAACCCTAGGGGGAAAAGTGCAGCTTTGCTATTAAGGAATAAAAACTTAATCAAGAATAATGGAGGTGTGTTGCTAACGAAAGAAGGGTACCGATAGGCACAAACAAGAAATGTCAAGCGTTGTGTCTACATTACCAATTCAGTGGGAAGAAGAGGTTCTTTTTGGTGGAAGTCTTTCCTTCGTCACTACTCAGAATCATACAAAAAGCACTTGACTGTGCTGCTGGAGAGCTCAAAGTCATTTCCCTTTTGGTGGAATCAAGGTGAAAGTCACATGCAAGGGCACCTGCTGGAGCACATCATTTGCAGTGTGGAGACAAGCTTCCCTAGCAGCCAGGGCTCTAGGCATGCATTGTGTCCATAAGACTGGCAACTGGGATGAGTATCACTGCTGGTAAAGTCCCAGTTTACACATACAATCCTGAAACAATAACAGATCATCAAAAATCAAACCTCAGTCTTTCCCTTTTAGTGCCACACTAGTAGATATATTCCTAGTATTACTCCAACAAAGTCCACACAAACTTGCATAATGAAAATGAGAATGCAAACTAGGTAAGAATAAACAATGGTCCTGGTATGAAGGTGAAATACTTGATGCAACAAAGAGCTAGTTATTAATCAGATTGGCTTCATAAACTGGTCCAGACTAACCATGAGACAGTATCGATTTTTCTGATATCAGAAAAGGACACGAGTCATTTTGAGCAGGCAGCTGAACATGGAATTTCAGACCTCATATACAATTTCAGCTTTTTAAAAAGTCATATTTTAGTTACAACATCAAGAAGAAATAAGAAAATGTTAATATTCTATGTGACAACAGTAGTAGTCAAAACAGTTTGTTAGGACTCATTGTTTACACTTTAAAAATTATCTTGTACATTGGAAAAATACTTGGAAAAGAGTTACAAGGACAAGACAAAGACAAAAAAATCTTGTTCCAATGTAGAAAACTACAGATTGTTTAGGTTATTCTAAGAAAATATAAAGAAGTGATTGTTCACATTCTTCCCATAAAGAGATTTCTAAATGTATCAAGTTCTAAAATTAAGCAACCAACAGAGAATTTAATTAGACTTAGAAGCAGAGGTGAGCCAAATTCAGGTCAAATTAAAATGTATGTTTTTTTTTTTTTTAACAGATAAGATTATGCACTCTTGGAACAATTTACTTAAGAGAATCACCTCTTGACATTATGCAACATCATAAACGGTCCTTTTCTTTGCCATTTGATACACTAACCTCAGTCATAGCTAAGACATTAAAAGCTCTAGCATCACTACCTTGTTTTCTTCTTTGCTCTCTCAAAACAAGCAGCAGATGACAATTTAGATGGGTGGTCTCCCATATGCCGGATACAGCGATTCTCACTTAGTATTCAGCATTTTTTTGGGCCTGTGCCGAATGGGTGATTCTTGTGTATACAGTACACTTATCAGGGTAAATCCAGTAATGCTTACAACAATAGTCTCATAATCCAGTCTAATTTCCAACTTGAGTAATTGCAGTGTGTCTCCCTAACATACACCCTCCAAATTATATCTGAACACAAAATGCTTTTTCACTGTTCCAGAGATGCCAGATTTCACCCAGGGTGTGGCAGCTTTGCACCACGGCACCAACAGTTCCAAGAGCTAATATGTGAATTTGCGAAGTGCTTTGAGATCCTACAGGATGAGGAGTGCCATAAAATGGAAGTAATTATCCCATTAGCAAAAAAACTTTTAATTTTTTTCTCATGCAAGGCATTAGAATTTCTTCAAACATTCTTGTGGCAGAAATTAATTAGGGCAAGGTGGGGATTCATACAATATCCTGGCTCTACCATTGCGCCAAAGAACTAATCAAGTACAGAGCTATCTAAACTAGCATAGTTTTCTCAACAGACCACCAATCTAGCTTCAGGTTTTGAATAAATGAAAGCATGACTGACAAAATTCATTTAGTATATTTATCCTGGAAAGAATTCTGTAGAATTGGGTAGGTTTTAAGGATACAGAAAGGGGAAAAAAAAAATCATTTCTCTAAATCTCAGGACAAAGCTGCTAGGGTAAAAAGATGCCACATGAAGTAACTCTAAAATCTCTTTGGAAAACATCTCAGAACTACAACCTGAAGACTTTACAAATTAGGATATTCATCTAGGTGACGCTGACAACCCTGTATTTATGCAACAATCTGCGTGCATCAGCCTGAAGATAAATGGAGAAAGGCATATCAAAATCCTCTGTAAAACTGTATTCTCTAAAAATTAGCTCCATTGCAATTTTGCATCAAAACAAAAAAATTACCAATTTTCAGCAGGAATGAAATGAAACAGGACTCAGGTTCTACTGAAGTTCCAAAGACATAATTTTTTAAACGGAACTAAAACCAGAGAAAAAAGTCCAAGCTGAAATGGACCACAACAATGAAAGGATGCTGTTAATAAAGTAAACACTTCTCATGCAAGGGGAAATGAGATGCTGGGTTTTCTTTACACATTTAGGACATACACAGATATCCTTGTCAATCAATCAGATCTAAAATCCTAACGACCCATGGAGAAATCAGCAGAAAGGCTTCCTTTGTTAGGTTATTTCATACGCTTAGATTGCACATTGAAAAGTTCACAGATATTCCCCATCTTGATACTAGTAGTTTATTATTACTATTAGATATTAGTAGTTTATCAAAATCTATATTATTACACCATCAAAGCAACTGGAGTAGGAATTTCAACAAACTGAAAAAGTTTTTTTTTAAAGTTTTTTTAAAAGTTTTTTTGCTAATGGGATAATTACTTCCATTTTATGGCACTCCTCATGCTACTTTACTATTCAGCCAAGTAGGTTGATTGGAAAAAATCAAGTAGGTAGCTACACTAAAACTGAAATTACCTCTTACATTTCATAGGCAGATGGAAGTATGCTGCCTTTAGGACTTCACACAAAGAAGAGCACTGGCGTGTAGTACTGTCCTCAAAAAAATCATAGAAGTAGTAGACTACTATTATTTTAGCTAACTCTTGTCTAATTCACGAATCACTTCTTGATTCAGTATTTCAGAATACAGTTGATGAGAAGGAAGAAAACCTACAGACACAAACAGGAATGCAGAATTAGGAAAAAACAAAACAATGATGTTATATGGCATATATTTAGAAGACCTGAACATACAACTACAAAATACAGAAGTAAAGTGGGTGACCAAAGCTGGGGATGATGAAAAAGGAAGTGGATCTCCATACACACACACACAGTGCATACAGAAACTGCACAAGACATTTGAAGGACAATGAGGTAAACTGATCACCCTTACAACATAATACACTTAATAAAAGCTGTCTGATGCTTTTTTAAAAAGATGAAGGCCAAGAAACAACACATTACAGCTTATGATAAAATCTATATATATTACCTACTTCTTGTCATATGTTAAAAGTGATAGTGATCTCTTTTTCAGTGTTTTCATACTACAAAACCAAACAGCTCTGACCGCTGTCACCAATCCAGGATTGAGTAGCATCAGGCAAAAAAAAGTTTCCTCCAAGTGAATGTTTACAGAAAGTAAATATTAAGCTGTTCAGCCTTGCCACAACTTAGATGGCTTGGCATATACAAAATTTCATATTTGGTGAATATTTAAAAAAAAAAAAAAATTTGAGGTGCCTTGAATACTCAGACATCTTTAGTCTTAGGAGGGAGGTGAGCAGTGGGTTTTTTTCAGGATTCCAGTGTTAGACTTAAATGCCCAAATTCTGCCTCACTTGCATTTTGACCCTTCAGTCCTTTTTCTGAATCTGACCCTTGCTCTCAAAGTTGCCAAGGTTTTAGCCAACAATTTGTCTGCTACTGTTCATTTAATCGCCTGTTGCTCCTGGCAATGTTAATTTGACAGACATTGATTTCTTTAACAAAGAATGAACCCACAGGAAAATCCCCAAATCAGTCTAGACATTTTGCCTCGAAGGACTTGCCTGACCTATGCCAAAATATTACTAAACTGCTACAGCTGACTCCACTTTCCGCTACAGAGGATACTAAAATGCTTCACACATGTTTGAGGAAGAATCCCAGTAATGTTGTGCCCTTTCAAAAAGCACTTTAGAAGTTTACAAAATCCACATGGAATACACTCCCTATTATTTACATACAGAAAAGACAATACTTTGAGCAAATACTTCTACAATGGGCCTAACAATAGCCAACTTCCTTTCTTACTCTGGCAAAATCTTCCCTGAACATTCTCAGGGGTTTGTTAGATGAGAACAATTTTGGGATTTCCTTTTCTTCTGCTGAGGACCAGGTTGGACAGTTTGCAGAATATCTCTTCTCACCATCTCAACCCCATCTGGGGACATCTTGTAATGACTTTTTTGGGGAGTGGAAGAACATCTGCCTCCCAGAACATAGCATCAAAGTATTTGCATGATTCTCCCTGACACACTATTATTTTGTATCTTGTCATTACTATGCTTATATATAGCAGCTCTCTCCTATGTGGGCAGATGCTGTAATGTCCTATAAGTAAATGTGATTGCTTATTATCCAAAAAGTGGGTAATGTTGGCTATGAACAGATGTATTAATTCAGTGTAGTCCCCAAAAGTACTAATCTCTACATAGTTTCTACATAGATTACATAGAATCCCTAAGGTCAGTCTGTCCTGTGTGGTTATCTGTAAGGAGGTTATAGACATGCATCAGAGAAACATCTCTAAACATGTTGAAGCTCATCCTCCTTCAATGAATATTCCTGCTTCCTGTTCCTTTTTTTTTCCTAATTTTTATTTCAGCTTCATTGTTCTGATTAGCTAAATATAAACTTCCATAATCTACAAAAGGCCTACTATCAACAGATGATTAAACTAAATACATATGCAATACAAACACCCCCAAAAAATGGTGTAGCTTTTGTGGTAAAATTTCCCAGGTACAGAAGATCTTGAGGTTAAGTGTAAAACAATGTATAAAAGATTACCAGAAGAAAAACTGTGTATCAAAATCATTTTTTTAAATTAAGATTGTTATAAACCTATCACTCTATCTTTAAATAGTGATCAGACTTTGCCATGCTACCCACACGTGAAGGATTCCTGCAGAAGAGCCTTCTAACATGTCCCACCCTTTCTTCAGCTGTGTGTAGCTCTTCCCCCTTACAAGGTCTTCTGCTTCATCAGGCTGGTCACACAGGTGGGCAATTCTATTGTATCCCCAGCATTCATGCTGTAACTCTCTAACCATCATACCATCTTCCCTAGGCATTTATTTACATCTCTGTCACAGAAGCTTGTCAGGATCTTCTACATACCACTCCCCTTCTGCTTCCAATTTCAGTTGTTTCTCTGCCAGATCAGGAAAGGCAAAACTTCTTAATTGTTCCTGCTACCTTCCTTACTTTGGCAGATACATTTCAAATACACAATGCTTTGTTAAGTTTGGGTATTTCAGCCCTTGCATACTGTGGTTGTATTACTTTGTACACCAACGTAACATAACACAACAAGATGCTTTGTGTTAAAGACAAAAGATCTCCAAGACCTCTTCATTTCACAATATGTCAGAAACAGGTATTACAGAAATCAGTCTCAGCCTACTCTGATTAAAGGAAAAAGGTAGTCTACCTGACTTCCTGATACCCTAATTCCTAAAAGATACTGCTCCAGGGGAACACTTGACTTCTAGTAAGTGAAGTCTTCCCCCACCCTCCTCCTCCCAGGCTTACAGGATCATACTTCACGTTTGCTCCTATTAAATTTAAAATGCTAAACAGAAACATGAAACTACCTTAAGCAAAAATGAACAAGTCTGGTCTACGGAATTTATCCTTTATTTGCTATCTTTGGAAAGGGTGGATTTTCAATTAACACTTAAACTCTTCTGATTTCCCTTAGGGCTGATAAGAATAGAAAAGAAACATGTGTTTCCAAAGATCAGGAATTTAATTCTTATTAACCTAAAAAAAAATAATCCAACTGGATGTTTATCCCAGGTAGTTTAGAATTGAAATGAATCATGGTTTCTGCGATTTTACAACTTTTCCACAGGTTTTACTAGTTATTAGAGATTTGCATTTTTTATTTTAAAAAGTTTAACTTGTCCACTACTTGTCCACTTCAGTGAATACTGAAGGTTAATGGAATGCTTCATTACATTGTGCAGGAAACAAGAACTCACAAATTAGGACATAGCAGAACTAAGAGTACTGATGCAACATTATGTTTATCCTCTTAACACATTTATCTGGCCTTTTACCCAACACCCCAAGGAAAACCCCCGGCAAAGGTAAAACCTCCTGCCTGCGAGATACCACACGCTTTATAAAGTTCTTTCCTCCCTTGCAGTTGTTTGCATCTGTCACTTGTCCACCTTGTGTCAAGTATGCATCATACAAATAAAAGCTTTAAATTTTACAAATTTATAATTTTGTAACTTATAAATTTTATAAATTTAACAAACTGAAGCGGATGAAACCAGTGCTGTACTTCATAAGAATATGCAATGAGGAGGCATATATATGATGAGTGACGCAGCGTGACTCACAGGCACATGTAAGGAGGCCTGTATAATTCATCTGTTTCTCACCTCAGGACCATCCCAGTGCCAAATTCCTAAGTCCTACTACAAAGTGGAGGCATCAGAATACTTCACTGAAGCAGACATAAACAGCTGTTTTCCCATGAACCCATGAACCAACTGAACACAGAGACTTGCAACAGAAAGCATTAAGCAGTGTTACATACAGGTGTATGGAAGTGATGGGTACAAACTTGAGTATAGGAAGTTCCATCTCAACATGAGGAAGAACTTCTTTACTTTGAGGGTGGCAGGGCACTGGAAGAGGCTGCCCAGAGAGCTGGTGGAGTCTCCACCTCTGGAGACATTCAAAACCCGCCTGGACGCGTTCCTGTGCAACCTGCTCTAAGGTGACCCTGCTCTGGCAGGGGGGTTGGACTAGATGATCTCCAGAGGTCCCTTCCAACCCTATGATTCTATGATTCTATGAAGAATGTTTGTTTTAATGAGCTCCCGAAGTCATTGTAAGACAACAGAGTGCACACAATTTTTGAGGAACAAAATTCAAAAGGTTCCAATAGCCCTACCATAAAGCTGAGAATTTAATAGTTATGATATCAGAAATCTTAATGTCATCACAGTTAAAGCAGAAAGCAACATTTATCTGAACAAAGAAGATCTGTTTGGAATACGCATTTTCTAGGCAACAGAGAAGAGGTAAGAGTGAAAACTAAATTGAGATCCAGCACACAAAAATGAGATGCATCACAATGAAATGCATGCAAACAACTTGGTTGAACATCCTCAAGATCTGTGCCGGATTTTTGGCACCAAATGTAAAGGGAATTCACTGTAGTATACATATATTTTAAGATAATATTGTAAACTAGTCTTTGGTATTTGTTGTATCTACTTCTATTAATTTTATGTACAAGGCATGTATTTTTCCCCAAATCATTACTATAATTTTTTAAATCAAGCAAGAAATGTAAAAAGTTTTCTAAGGAAATGACTTCTAATGTTATAAAGATCATACAAAAATATTTTTACACATTTTAATAGTGAATAGCTTATTCCTTTCTAGTTCTAATTACATTTGAAACAGCAATAAAAGGAGGAGGAGTACTAGTCTGCTCTGCCCAGATCGGTACGAGACAAAAGAAGCAAAAAAGACTATAGAGGGCAAACCTGTAAGGATCAGAGAACTGACCTTTAATTGAATGTTGCAGCTTAGTGGTCAAGATACTCAGAGATCTTACATTCATGAAAAAGAACACATCTGGAAGTAAACTGTCTAAATCTACCTACTCACATCAGACCATGCATTTAAACAGAGACAGAGTTTAAAAGCAGTATTCCACATTACCCACAATGTAACTGAAACCCCTATGTTATTTGAAGCAATAATTCAAATGGACAGTTCCTTTCTAAGGAATGCATGTTTGACTGTTGTTTTTCCCCACACTGCTGTTGCATAAAGGTCACAACTGTATAAAATACACAGGAGTGGGGATCACGATCCCATGCCGAGTCAGCCAAAATGAATTCCATTCCCAGCTTTGTGAACGACTTGCAACAAGAGTAACAAAATTATTTTATCTTTTTTTGTTCAGATGGACAATGATACTTACCTACTTCATCAGGTTGTTGTGGAAACTAATGATGGGTATGTTAATATTTAGGAAGCATCACAAGCTGCATCCATTTCTACAAAAATCTGTCCTACAGTAGCTTGACTAAGTTTTTCAGGACAACCATTATCTATCTTTTTTTATGTGCTTGTACAGTTCCCAGAACAATAGGGTCTTAATCCTTGACTTGGACAGCTAGGCACCATTGAAACATAAATAATTAGCAAACAATATGAGCTGAGAGGTTTAGCGAAGTGTTATCCTTCCCAGAGCTCCAAGGCACAGAGCATTTAAATGACCAGAATTTAGCCAATGCAAAGGGAACTGGGGACAAGGAACCATAGCCTTGGTTGCTTGCTAACAACTTTGGTGGCTTGTTCTTGAAAGAGCAGGGATACAAAAAAGAAGACTGATGGAATGCATATGTGAGAAGAGAACACTATTCAGAAGAGCACAGGGACTGCAAATACAGTTGCCTTTTGAACAAGGCATTTAGGGCAAAAGCTTTTCATGTATTTGCCAGCTGTACCATATCTGCAAAATAAGAGCAAACACAGTAAGAAAAAACAGGGGTTTGTTTTGGGTTGGCTTTTTTTTTGAGAAGCAGCACATAAACATGCAATTTGCCAAAAGAGATATATACATCAATAAGAAAGAGACAGTTGTATAACCAACAGTAGCTGTCGTCTCCTGGGATGTGTTCTATGCACATATGTGCTGCCTCTATCACGAGTATGCCCGCTACATTCAAGCTAGTCTCAATTAGAAGTATCAGCTGTGTGTTATCTTATCACCAAGAACATCCCCCTGCTTCCCATTAGAAGTAAAAAGGTTGGAGCTACTCCAATCACTTGAGTAGCTCTTCATCTTGCACAGCACTTCATCTTCAGCATCTAAGAATAGCTTCAAGTACCAAGCATAAAGGGTATCACGTGGAATTTGTGACAACATTTCAAAGTAAAACCATTACTGAACAATTAAGCAACTGTTTCTCCTTCATTGCCTGTTGTTGGTGACTTCGAAGCTACATACTCTCTGAAGGTGGATATCAGTAATTTGGGCTTGTTTCCTCTAGAAATTAAAGACTGATGGGAAGCATGACTGTCAGCATTACCCTAGTGAAAAATAATTCCTTCCAAGTGACAAATGAAGAAATGCTCTGCTTCCAGTCAGTCTGGAAGATACCTGGAGGACAGACAATTTCCACAAGGTGATGAATGAAAAGGAAGTAGAATGCTGAGACGAAAGCCTGGAGTGTTTCCAGTAAACTTTGAATGCAGGGTGCGGCAAATAAAAGCAGTTTTCAAGAGGGATAAAGGCAAAAGAGTCAAGGTTTAATACACTACCCACAACTTTTATCTTCTTAAATAAAGATGATGTTAAAGCAATATATAATGAAAAAAAAAAACGGAGAATTGCAACAGAGAGACAAAGTAAATAGTATTTTCAGCCACTAATCAAAGTATGTACAATACACATGCAACACAAAACAAATTAAACACTTATTTACGTAGATGTATCAAGTTAATATTATCCCAGTATTTTAGAACAGCCTCTAGCCCATCATATTATTGTATGTCGTTATTACACTATGCATCCAAAATTTTTTTATACGGTCAATCAACAACACATACTTAATACAAACCTAACTTTAAACACATTAACCCACTCGCTTAAGTAATCTACTTAATGCGCAATAAAAATTAAAGCAAATCTGTCTTTCCAATAGTTTAGACCCCTCACCCCCTCTTGTATTTGGCAGTTTGATAATCGAAAACCTGAATAGATTAGAATGATAAACCATTTTTATCAAACGACTGCAGAGAACCAGTATGCATACAGTTTGATGTGATCTGAAATAGATGCTGAAACAGATGCTGAATCTCTATTTTTGAAAGAAAAGAAATAAAGCGATCTCTTTTTTTAACCAAAGTAAATGGAAGAAAGTCTTAGAAAGTCTCACAGTCTTACCTGTTGGTATGCTTCATAGATTATATCAAACAAGAAAGCCTGAGGCATTTCGCTCGCTCTGTATCTGGCACGTTCCAATGAGTGGTCTAAACAGCCATCTGCAGCAGAGGCAATAACAGTGGAAACTAGAGGACGAATTGCTCCTGCTGCCTGTGGAACAAAACACAAAGAGAGGCCTAAATGCTCTCAATATTAATGTATATTAGACAGCTGCAGTCAAAAAAAGTAAGAGCTTTAAAATACATTTTCTACTTATTTATCTTTTATATAGGCTCATAATGCATAAGTCATACTACTTAGTCTGTATAAGACTAACATGAATATAGCAACGGAAGGTTGTATAAGTACACATCGAGGGCCAATTTACAAAAAAAACAATCTTAAGTCCTTCATCTACTGCAAATACATGTACAGATCTGAGATGTTAATTTTTCAGACTTTCTTCTACATACATACTAGGTGGTTTCTGTGAGGACAGTTCTAGGCTTATTCAGATATCAAACAGCAGGAGACACACCTGACAGGTCTTGATAACCCACAACACCTCTTGCTTTCACAGATTTCAGTTTGCCTAAACTGCTTAGAATTAAGCAACAAGAAAAGTTTCATAAAACTGAGCTTGTTCCATGTTGAATTCAGTGTGTGAAGTACTGAGCAATCACACTATACTAGCGAAGTCACTGGGAACACACTATATACATCAGAATGTATTCAATATCCAGCAGCACTGTGCCCCAGAACACATATTTAAATGTTTATATTTCAGTTTTAACTTTGCTTAAATTTGAAACCAATTAAACATGTATCTTTGATCTTTTCATCAATATATAGTATTAAAGATCTATGGCATCTCTGAAATAGAGCTCCTCTACCTGGTTTTAATCACTTTGATAACAGAAAGTTACCCACATTTCATCAGTCACTTATCAAATGCTCAGATGAGCTTCATATGAAGCTAAAGGCAAATCGGACAAGAGTTGTCCATACAATAATGAGCAAAAGGATGCAATGGCAGAACATTGCTTATCAAGTCACAGGGCAAAAAGCATGCTCCCTAACAATGCTAACCACTGAAAATGGCGTTCTTACACTATACTGTTTATTGTCTAAGAATAATAAAAAAGAATAATTGATGCTGTTTCAAATCATTTGAATCACCCAACATCTTAAATCAGTATACCTAGAAAACCACTCCCAATGGTGAATTCTGACATTTTTCACAGCAGCCCCAGAAGATCTTCTGAGGTCTGGTGAACTTTGACACAGGAAAAAAAATAAGTCTCATCACATAAAATAAGAGCGCTGTTATTGTTGATTTGTCTTCTGTTGGCAAATCCTGCCTTCATACATATGAGTCCTGTCCATTCTTACAAGATTTCTGACCTCAGATAAGCATGCAGTGGCAGAATGAGACACCAAAACTGAGCCCAAAGTTTTTTTCCTCTCAGAAAACAAAGAACTAGTTGTCTTCCCTCCCCCTTTCACACTACTGAACAATAAAACAAAGAGGAATGCAGTCAGTGTGTTGAGCACTTTATGAGCTCTAAAATACAGCTTCTTAGTTCATTCTTTTACAGAATGAGGACAGAGATGTAAACCAATTTCTCATGCCCAAGGAGTTCTGATATGCATGAGCAGGGAGAAGGGAGGGAAAAGATTCAAAAGATTCATATGATAAGAGAAGTATCTGGACCACTTTCTCAAAATCTTTCTAATACATGGGAAGACATATCTATATAAAACACTACATGGAGCAAAATACTATCATCCAAAGGCAAAACACGGTACAAAAGATCAGCGAGAATTACGAAATCACAGAAGAACTGTCCTTAAAAGATCTTGAGAGGTCATCTAGACCATCTTTCTGTCCTAGGCAGAATCAATTTTACATCTGTAATAGAAAAGACAAACTGACAAAACTAAACACCACTATAATTTTAGTAATATGTCAATGCATTAAATGAGGAGTAAATTTAACAGATGTACTTTGAGGAAAAGCTGTGCATAAGCAGAAGTAGAGAGACTCAATTATCTGCAATTTCTCCCCTCTCTATTTTCTGATTCCAGGACATGGACTATTACCTCTATATCCCAGCTGCTGGGCATTTGGACTGTATTATTTTGCTCTGCCGTCATATTTTAATTGGTGTCACACACACAAAAAAAATTAAAAAATTAAAAGGTCATGGGAAAAGAGACAGAGCAGCATGCTAGCCACAGCTTTTCTGTAATTAGTTAAGTCTATTTGATTTTTATTTTTTTTGCTGAAACAGTTACCATTCCAAAAAACCAGTTAGCAATAGAGGATTTCTTAGGCTGATTCAATATTTTATTACAGTTTTTAACAATCATGTCATGTTACATTTTAAGCATAAAACAGGCCAAGAGAATACAATGTGACTTGCATAACCAAATCTCACAAGTGAAACACGCACTCTGAGGAACAAAAAACCAAACTGCAATTCTAAATAAAATTGAAATACTCAAAATTATATTCTTAAAAGAGCTCTGAAACACATTGTTTTCTTGACATCTGGTTTATTGCACAATAAAAATTCATGAATGTCTGTATCTGTATCTTTGTGACAATACTGAACCACATCTCCTGTTCTGCTGAGGCCTAGCTTTACCAGAAGATTCAGGAAGACCTAGTTTCTAATAAATCCAAACACACAATTTTTTAAAATACCCAATTAACTTCCCAAATAATTCAAAGTTTCATGGCACCTAAAATTTAACAAATGGCATTTTTCAAACAACTACAGTTTTGCTCTACTTTACCTCAGAACTGAGTCCAGTGGGGCAGGCTGACAGTTCCTCACCTGTCTGCCCTCCATTTCAATGAGAAATCACTAGTTGGGCACAATAAGATGCCTTCTCCAGCAAGTCCACTCATACTATACCTGACACTGACTGAAAACATGAAGTTTAATACAAAGAATAAGATTTATGGCTGACTTCTGATCACGCGAGGGAGAGAAATTCTTACTATGTACGCCGTAACAGGACAACTAGCAGTCATTTGATTAAAAAAAAAAAAAAAAATCAGCTTTTATTCCAAAAAAGGACAACTCAGTCCATTACTGCACTATGGTCTAAAAGCAGAATGCAGAGCTCTAGTACTTACTAAAGCCAGAAAGTTTCTACCGCACACAAAACCTCCGTATGATGAGCAGCTGGAGTCCAGCAGCTGTGAATCCATGAGCTAAAGCATACTTGCCAGGGTTCAGCACTGAGTTGAAACCATAAAATCCTGAGACAAGATACAGAAACTGGTTGTTTATTTCGCTTAGTACCGGTTCACCTTTCTGCAGGACCTTTCTCTGTCTCAGCACACAAGGCTGAGGGCTCCCTCAACCAGACGATGTGACCCATCACAGGGCTGAGTTTACCACCTCAGCGACACAAGAACTACGTTAGTTCCCAAGGCCACTTTCAGACTGGGTGAAACTGGGATCTAACAAAGGAAAATACTGGCCTGTGTATGCCCTGCACTGTTTTCATACGGGACAAGAGAGTTGAGTCCCTAAAGCAGGAAACCTTGCATCTGCAGCACTTCTGGAGACATTCTCTAGCTGGCATATGCCGACACAGCTGCCAAACCCAAGCTGGCTTACACAGACCTCACCACATGTACTTCTGCTTCCAAAATTGGCTCATGGGTATCTTCATTCATGGTGTAAACATAGTATTTGGCATGTAAAAACGGAAGAATTGAGCTGTGAATTTTGTTCTTACATACAGGCCAAAGAGGGGCACAGTTTAAGATGTATGGCTCGCTCTGCGGTATTTCCTTCTGGTTAGCACAAGTGTCCTCCCTACTCAGCACGAAGCCTTTCCTGAATTCCAGCTCCTAGCAGTCTTACAATGAAATGAACAGGGAATTTAGGTATTTAAGACAGCGCTACAGACCACATTTTTTACTTCAGAAACTTAAACATTAGGGCAAATAATACAATAAGGTACTACCATATCTAAAGAAGCTTTTGCCCCCAACGACTGTGGGGTGCAAGTGAAGAACAAAATCATCCAGCTAGTCTACATCTATTCAGTTACAACACCAAATATTTTATTCTTTGCAAGGAATTTCCATGTTGTTTTCCTGGTTATAAATCATTAACAAAGAACTACTTCCATATTAGTAAAAAGAGTATACACTGTCTCAGGCATTTGAATTTTACTTATTCTAATTTGAGAAGCTTTGACTTGCTGTTTATGTCAGGAATGTACCGGTATTTGGCCTGGCTCTCAGGCAAGAGGTTCAGACATGAATTTAAAACGTGAATAAAACAAAGAAAATCTGTCCTCATTTATAAATATTAAGTACTTGTTAATGTCACTACAGTTTTACAGATCTTTTTTACACTTTGAATTAGTCTACCACAAAATACAAATCCTGTGAGTCTAAAGCAAGTGCCTGGGCCTTATACTAATACTTCCCCACCCAGAGTACTCATCTTCCAATTTCTGATCATTTTGATCCAGATTCCAAGTAGATTTGCTTTCAAAAATCATACACAAAATACAGCATACACCCTTGCTGAATGTGAAGTGGATAGTTAATGGATAGTTTAACTGAATTTCTTTAAATGTCCACTTTACAGCCTTCAAACCACTCCGCTACAAGCACTAGTTTTGGTGAACCTGGTATGTCCAGGAAATGCGTACGCTTCTTTCCCCCATTTTTGCATATTTTGTTAAATACATTAGTTAAAGTATCAAAATATCTTTGTGCAAGCTCTTAAAACATTCTTTCATAACATAACAGATATTGAAAAAAATACTGCTAACTAGTTAGTCTTCTTTTGCAGACAAAATATTGGAACAAAAAACATCCTTTTTATCTATCATTTCCTTAAAACAATCCTAAAATGTCCTGAGAGCACAGAACTCCATCAACTTCAGTGGAGGTGACAGAAAGGTATCTCTCAGAAGCAAGCTCATCCATCCTTCTACTGAAAACTGAACCAGCCTCCAAATGCTTTTAGAAACAAATGCCTTTTTATATCCCATTTTAAACAGCACAAACATTTAAGAACACGTTCTCTTTTTTTATTCATTTTTTTTGCATAACTGCATAGAGCACCGCACACATTCAAGACAAAAGATTTGATGGTGACTGAAAAAAAGGTAGACAACAAAGTGCATCATGCAGGTCAGTATAATAGGGTATCATAAGAATTTTCAGTAGATTCAAGGCATACTAATCCTTTCCACTAAACAGTAACACTGTACATTCTCATTTTATCACACTTTTATTCTGACAAGAAATTGTTTAGATGATTGTATTCAGTGAATACATAACCAGGGTCTGTTTTAATTTAAGATAATACAGTCAGTTCAAGAAAAGTAAAATCCAAGCAGTATTGATGACACCTTTTATTAGAAAACTAATTACGAACGTTTAGGCCACATAAGCCTACACACAACATAGCAACCTGGCTAATCATAGAATCATAGAATCACTCAGGTTGGAAAAGACCCTTGGGATCATCAAGTCCAACCATCAACCCCGCTCTACAAAGTTCTCCCCTACACCATATCCCCCAACACCACATCTAAACGACTCTTGAACACATTCAGGGATGGTGACTCCACCACCTCCCACCTCCTGTACAATGCAGTATACCTTATTTTTACTGAATATTCACAAAAACTGAAACCCCCTCATTTTCTTTAAAGAAACAGAACCCATTAATATTTCAAAAAAAGGACCGGTGGGGAGAGATGAAGCTTATACACACGAAAGATATTATCCAGGTTACAAATACCTCCAACACACAGTACATTATCCAGCTGAGACCAACACTCCACATCTAGAATACAACCTACCAAGAACAAGTTAACAAAGAGCCAGAAGCTCCAAAAGAACATGAAAACCAACACATCCACATCACTGATCTGGTCATTTTTGGTAACCAGAGTTGAAATAGAACAATACTAAATAGCTGCAAAGCTTGACAAGTTGAATGATACAGACTAGGAAGAGAAAAAAAAAAAAAGCAGTGGCACAAAAACCTTACAAAAAATACCACAACTACAATTCCTTTTGTTTTACAACAGTGTGGTAACAAGCTCAGACAACCACAGATCCTGCAGGCTGGCATACTAAAAAAAAAAAGTATGCTATGTCTTTGGCATGCCCCTGTCCCCAGTAGGCCCCAAGTACTAATGCAGACCCACAAAGCCCACTCACACAGCCAGTTTGCAAACCTGAACTTCAAGGGAGTGGAAATCAGAGCCTAAAATTTTACAGAGTCAAGTCTAAATGAGCAGACTCTCCCATCCCTCTAGCATGACTCCCTTCTACTTTTTAATTACACCAACAATACTTTTCTTCTCCATTCATAGCCCCTACCTCCCCTGAAATTCATTTTCCCTGTGCTTTCTATCTTGCTGGCTTTCTAGTAGCATTAAGTGAATGTACATTTTATATTTCAATCATCCTAACCGCATTAGATTCAGTGTTTTAAAATTACTTAGGAATAGGCCTGATGTCAAAGACATACAAGCATAGCTTATAAGTGCTATCTTTAAAAGAATGTCCCTATTCTCATGTTTTTACATTTATATTCATATTTATTAATTTAAATTCTTTAATCAGAGTTGTTTTCAACTCCGACAAGCAAAATAGTACTGAACCAAGACTTCCAAATGATTTAGTCACCCTGTCTTAGAAAAAATAAACTTATCTTGCATATATACACTGGAAACAGAAGTACACTAGAAATATATTTTCGTTACTTCAAAGCAGCTGAACGCTAGAGATTGTGGGGCCAGTCATACTTAGCAGGACAAATACATCCATGTCGGAACTCCATTAAAGTCAATTTTGTAGAGGTGAATTTGGTAAATATACAAACAATTTTATTTTGCTTTTCCATGAAGACAAGGATTGCATTAGGACACTGTTCAACTACGTAACAATCTAACAGTTTACAAATATGTCCAGGAATGTTTTTTATTAGGTGAAAGATTACTTATATGTTACCAAACGCTACCATCTCCTAAGGATTTCAGTCTAAATTAGGTCTGCCTATGAACCAGAGAGAGCAGCTCGGAATAGCTATGATTAACAACTTCTCCTTTTATTCCACCAAACTGTTTCCACATGTTACTACAGGGAAAGTATTCTTTTACACTGATCAAACTACTTGCCATGAAGGCCATTCACAGCCATCTACAGTATGAAAAAATCCAGAAATAAACACAGCATCTGTGATGCATGAAACAAGCAGAAACATGCATTTCTATTCAGACATATGCACTCAAGCTAATTGCATCTATGGTAATCAACTTGCTTCAGCCACACTCAGTAATTACCATTTAAGTTAGAAGAATTGTCTCTACTGAAAGATTTATTTCAAAATTATCAAACAGAATCTTCAAAAATCCTATTATAAGATTAAAATGTTTCATATATTTAAGAGGATGTTCTTTTCAAATCTTTTATATTGTAAATCTGAAGGGGAGAATAACTAATAAAGTCATATAACTATCTTTGTAAAACAAAGCAGTCAGATAATTTCTTCCAATGCACATTCAAGGTATCACATTGAATTATCTCATCTCTTTTTATGTTTTCTTTTTCTTTTCCTTTTCTGCGTTTTGTTTGCAGCTGTTGTCTAGGGTTACATTTTATCTTCTCTATAACCAAATGTTGTAATCTATGGGAAGTTTTACGATTCCGCTGCAGAGATGGAAGACTTGGAGTATTTCCTCCTCCAACCTACAGAAATCCTGGCAAAACAATTCCATTCGGATGGAAAAGATTGGGGCACAAAGTAACCCCACAAACTGTAAGATACCTCTCCTGTAGAGAAGTACAGCTGGTAACTACAATTTGGCTACACGTGCAAAGTTCTCTAAACTTAGGTCTGAACACATACTCAAGCCCAAAACAGCCAAACTTCCAAAATGAACTGATTCAAGCCTGCATGTAGTCCACAGATCTCATAATCTCATTTTGCACCCAGAACCCACCTACTTGCGTACAGCCAGGCAAGGCAGCAGTCTGGCCAGACGGGCTCAACTCAAACCTGTCACCTTCTGCCCCCGTAACTCCTTCTGTTTATGTCATGTCCAAAAGACCCCCTCAAACCAATAGCTCAGCTGCACTCTTCTCTTGAAGGACCAGATATGGCATGCAGTCAGGACTACTGGACAACCAGGATGAATCAGTAAGGAGTAGCAGACCACAATAAAGGTACTCTCATTATCACGCAGAAACACAAATTTGAGTCCAGGGCATATCATACTTTCACCTACACTCACACCCAGACTCTTACCATGTAGCATAGACATAATTTGTGTGGCAGTGCTGTGGTGGGGACCGCATTCCTTCTACTGACAAACAAGTACAATCCGCAACCTGGGCTGTGTATCCATTAGAGATTAAGGCTGAAGAAAATAAGGTTACCTTCCTTCTGCCAGATATCTTCATTTTTTTTTTTAAACAACAAGAATAATTCTTAAATTACCTTATTTTGAATTTTGTTAAGAGAAAAAATATCAAAATTCGTAGTCATTATCGGCACACCATCTTTGATTCTCATTAGTGAGATAACCACTAAAATTTTTTCTGTGTAGGCAGTATCACTAACCAGTCCAATTCCAGCTATCTTGACATATTTGTACTGGCAGCTTTTAATTGCCCAGGGACAGCACTGGTTGAAACGTTAAAACAAGCCTGGTGTAACACAGATATTAAACCTAATCATCAGCCAGACAAAAAGAAGCTTAATTAGAACAGATGTAAGGAGTTTTGAACACTATAACTACTTTAGCTTGTATGCTAAACTTCACCTAATTTCCTTAAAGCCTGTTTACCCAGCTGGCTAGGAGCAACAGTTGAACTTGCTAAAATTAGGCACATGTTAATCTTAAACCAACACCAGGAAGGAAGAAGTTATAATTGTGTTTATTCCTAGCTGCAAAAGAGGGGATGTTTAATCAGAAATTTAATATACACTTTGATCCAATGTTAATGAGCTGACACTGTGTTGTACATTGAACTGACTTCAAAGACACAGGATGCCTTAAACAAATGTAATGTATATTTATGACACTGTTTAAGAAAAAGAAAACATTTCTTCTAATGAGGTCACCTTTATCAGAACATACTATCTGAGTAGATGGGGATAGTACATGTACATCAAGAAATGTCAGAGCCCCAATTAGCTATAGCAAACTGAAGAAGATTACCGGTAACAGAAACTGTCGCTCAAAAATTAAGACTGCACATGTTCTTCTTTACTTTACATAATTTCTGTTATTTTGTATTTAAAGCATTTACCTCTAAATATCATTTTGATCTAACCAACAACATGCTGAATGTTATTCTATGGAAAAAGTAAGATTTCTCAAAGAAAATAAAAAGGATCCCCCTTAAAAAAACAGGATGATACAAATATGGACCTGAAAATATGAGGTGGAGGAAGAAAGAATTAGGTATATCACAGGCTGCAATTTTTCAACCCGCAACACTGAAAACAAGCTCAAGAACATACTGAAAGTAGAAAAGAAGCAAAACCAAGAGCGTACATATGCATTAAGAAAAAGCAAAGTGTGGTACTGCAAACAACATTACAACTAATTTATGTGAACATTTGATTTTGTATTAAAATTGGGGTTTTTTTTAAAAAGCAGATTGAAAATAAGTCTTAAGAACCATCATTTATGTTGTTCTTTGTCCTCGTTTCAGCTGGGACAAAGTTAATTTTCTTTCTAGTACTAGTTGCTGCGTTTCAGATTCAGTATGAAAGGACTGTCAATAATACATACTGTCTTAGTTGTTGCCAGGTGATGTTTATAGTTTTCAGGGACTGTTTTTTCAGCTTCCCATAGAAGCTGAGAAAAACCCTAGACAGAACGATGGAATGGCCAATGGAATATTCCATACCATTGATGTCATGCTCAGTATATAAATGGGGTTGGCTGGGGGTGGGTACTCACGATCAGTGCTCAGGAGGGTGCCAGGTCACCAGATGGTGAAAGTGACTTGTGTCATTATTATTCTTATTGTTACTGTTATTTTCCTTTTCTGACATTGTTCTATTAAACTGACTTTATCTCAACCCATGAGATTTTCTTCCTTTCCCCTCCTTTTCTCCCTACTTTTCTTGGGGAATGGGGGGGAGCAAACAGCAGCGTGGTCCCAGCTGCCAGTGGAGTTAAACCATGACACTTGTATCATGAATTACTGCCATAAACCAGATGAACTATTTTTAATACAATAAAGAATAAAATTACAAAAGTTAGCAGGATTAAACCAAAATACACATTTTTAATGGTGTCATACAAAATATACAGCATTTCTTTTAGTGCATTCCTTGGGCAAAATTCAAGAATGGTCACAGTTGTTCATGTTTTCCATAATTACAATAGTACTGTATATTCAATAAAATACATTTTATCATGTTATTAGCCAAATAAGGTCTCATTACCTTAGTCAACATATTCAGCTAATTATTGTCGCAGTGCAATAACTGGTAATGTTTAACAACACGTTCTTACTTATTAAGGGTTTCTTTTCTTCTTGATAGATTCCTTTTTTTTAAAGTTTGTATAAAGTCTGCATAATGCTACCAAAGATCCATACTAAATATATGATCCAGACCACATGTAGCATCTCCCACCAAAAGAGCAGCACATGCTGGTACAGCACTTCAAAATTATCTTATTACGTATTTAATCTTCTCAGTTGTCCACAATAGTTGTATATTACACACAATTATGATGGACTGGCTGCTCATGGCTTGGACAGGCATACTCTTCGCTGGGTAAAAAACTGGCTGGAGGTCCAGGCCCAAAGAGTGGTGGTGAATGGAGTTCAATCCAGTTGGTGGCCGGTCACAAGTGGTGTTCCCCAGGGCTCAGTATTGGGGCCAGTTCTCTTTAAGATCTTTATCAACAGCCTAGACGAGGGGATCGAGTGCCCCCTCACTAAGTTTGCCAATGACACCAAGTTGTGTGGGAGCACTGATCTGCTTCAGGGTAAAGATTCTACAGAGGGATCTGGACAGGCTGGATCGATGGGCCGAGGCCAATGGTATGAGATTCAACAAGGCCAAGTGCCAGGTCCTGCACCAGGGTCATAACAGCACCACAAAATGCTACAAGCTTGGGGAAGAGTGGCTGGAAAGCTGCCTGGCAGAAAAGGACCTGGGAGTGCTGGTTGACAGAGCGCTGAATATGAGCCAGCAGTGTGCCCAGGTGGCCAAGAAGGCCAACAGCATCCTGGCCTGTATCAGCAATGGTGTGGCCAGCAGGACTAGGCAAGTGATCATCCCCCTGTACTCGACACTGGTGAGACCCCACCTGGAATACTGTGGTCAGTTTTGGGCCCCTCACTGCAAGAAAGACATTGAGGTGCTGGAGCGCATCCAAAGAAGAGCAACGAAGCTGGTGAATGTCTAGAGCACAAGTCTTATGAGGAGCGGCTGAGGGAACTGGGGTTGTTTAGTCTGGAGAAAAGGAGGTTGAGGGGAGACCTTATCGGTCTCTACAGCTACCTGAAAGAAGGTTGTAGCAAGGTGGGGGTTGGTCTCTTCTCCCAAGAAGCAAGTGATAGGACAAGAGGAAATGGCCTCAAGTTGCTCCAGGGGAGGTTTACATTGGATATTAGGAGAAGTTTCTTCACTGAAAGGGTTGTCAGTATTGAAACAGGCTGCCCAGGGAAGTGGTTGAGTCACTGCTCCTGGAGGTATTTAAAAGACAGGTAGATGTGGTGCTGAGGGACATGGTTGAGTGGTGGTTTTGGCAGCGTTAGGTTGATGGTTGGACTTGATGATCTTAAAGGTCCCTTCCAACCTAGACAATTCTATGATCCTGTAACATGTAAAATTCAATTTAAGCAATTTAAACATTCCAAAGCAAATCATATGGCCAGTATGCTACCAATAGTTTTCAATATTTTTAACAATCTTTTATATTTATTTATCATGAAATTTATCATGAAAACAATCATTTTTGCCTCTAAAATTAGCAAGACTTTTTATTTTATTTTGACTGCATAGTATTATCTTGCATTATCAAGTAATGAAACACATCTTACAATCAGCAAGCCATCTTTCATACCCTAATTACTGATTTACATTGCAAAAAGCTATCAGTGAAAGTGTACTGTGCCACAAAGGATTTTGCATATTAGAGTAAGTTAACATAAAGAGGAGTTAACATTTTTATTCAGTGGAGCCATAGAAGTTACAACTACAGTTAAGAAGTTATATTTTATCTCCAGAAAGTCTACATCATTACAAAATCAACAATATCATGATGTGAATGCAACTGATCCACTGCATATCATTAAACACATGATTTGCATCATATTATGAAGAAAGAAGAAAAAATCTTGAGGGTCCTCCTTGTAGGAGGACTCTTGCACAATTTAAACAACCAAATGCAAAACTGCAATGTTAAATTAATAACTCTTTCCCACACACAGAGTCCTGAGCAACCAAAACCACAGGCACTATAGTTTGTGGTCATGCAGTTCCCTAAGCAACTCTGCACCTGCTTATCAAATGTCTTTGCCTTCTGCATTCGCTCAGTTGCTTCTCCCACAACTGCTTGTGTCCCCTCCTTGCAGAAAACCTTGCACCAGAGCTGCTTTCTCTTACAGCCCATTAGATTCAAAATTTCAAGTCACCTCTTTATATGAGATTCATCTAAGACCCTCTCTGCTATCAAGGGCCTTGAAAAATGGATCATTATACCTTACCATGCAAGTTTGGCTCGAATAGTAACTCTAATACATATATGTATGAATTTGATACCTCATGAATTCTCTCCTACGTGCGCCAATGCTCCTCAAGGCAGTTTTAGTTCCACCTGTACCACAATTCGCTTACCTTCTTGGAAACAGGAGAACCAGTCCAGCAAACTATTACAGCATACGAAACAAGCCAAGTTGGCTTTCAGAAGCTTCACCTGACCTGCAGGGCTGGTGGTGTCCTTGCCACAACCACCCAGATCACAAACTCAGCCAAAATGCAGCTGGGGGCATTTCTGGATGAAAACTCAGATTTCTTTTCAGTGCAGTATGTGGCAAAAAAGGGAAAAACTCAGGGAGGTGTGCATGCTTCATGCTTAGTCAGAGAGATATGGCTAAGAATCGCTTCCAGATCTTGCCATGTAGAAGTAACTAAGATGATCCAAGGCCTTTATTCAGCTCATCACACATGCTGGATGAGCTGATATTTCCCTTATTTTAATGAACTACTCTTTACTCCCTTGATCTACTGCAGGAAAGAGAAATCTGAGCAACTAAACAGACACATCTTTGCTAAAGGCTGCTTCATTTTCCAAAGTCCTATTGTTTTCTGATATGAAGCATACAGATTTTAATTAGCCTCAAATCAACAGCAGTGTCATATATGTAGTTTCTCTAAATTTAAAGGAAGTACATTCTATAGACATTACATAAAAATGACCTCAGCAACCACTCAAGTACAGGAAGCTATGCTCAAAATTTATTTCCAGGATAACCTAATCCTACCTAAAAAAAAGTAAGGTAAATATTACTATATATGCATATATAAAAAATTCCAGAAGCTAAAAAAATGTGGGATTAAGTCACCTTTTTAAAAAGCATTAAATAGTAGTTGTATTAGGTACAGTTGGCTCTGTTAGTGCAACACAGAAATGCTGCAAAGAAGAAAGGGACATTATAAGTTTCTGTCTATGATTTATGTGTCTCAGTTGGTTGAGTTGCATCCTTCCTAATGCAATGCATCATCTAAAGCACTTAAATTGAGACTGGGAAATGACAGAGTTGTTTCTCCTCTTACCAATGCTTTCCCACCACCAAACACTACATCTTGTTAGGACAAAGACTTCAAGTATTTACTAACAATACATTAGTTTTCCATTCAGCACAGAAAACAATTAACAACTTGGCTAAGAAGCTTATAACTTTCTATGGGACCAATAATGCCATATGCTGTGGCAACATCAGTATGTTTTTGATAGTTACCCATTACTACAGAGCTGAAAAAGGAATAATGTGTTGTATAACTATTTTCCATACAGCAGCAAAACAACACTTGAATTCTTCACACCTTCAGAAAAGTTTCAGGGCTACTGAACAGATTCTGATCTTCACGATAATGTAGCTCTTCGAATGTTGTTTTCTTCTAAAATTGCTACACAGCATACCTACAATTCATTAATATATATTTTTACATTGACATAAGTCAGAGTCTCCTAAATTACAGAACTCATTCCATCAGTAAAACAAAAACAGTTCTTGATTCTGCTTTTGCAGAAGTGTCTGACAGGACAGCAGGAGCCCCACAAACTATCGAGCCTACAATGAAAGCAGAACCTCTGAGAACACAGCACATAACAATTTCAGATGACCCAGTGTACAAATATGAATCAAAAATGGTCTGTTACTGATGCAGCCTTCACAGATGGCTAAAAATCACTCTTTGAGTATAACATAAAGGGCCAAGATCATGTGATAATAAGAAAACATAAAAAGATAATTGCTTCTAAGAGAAAAAGAACAAAGGAAGGACAGATTAAGCAGAACTGATACAGCATGGCCATCCCCATTCAAATATACCACACCAGATCAGCCTACTTATCTATCCAAGTCCTCCTTCACCCTCAGCAGAGAAAAAGAGGTGTTTTTTGGTTTGCCACCCACCATATTTTGCCAATGCAACTCAACAGTCATACATAAAGTGTTTAATTTTGCTATCTAACTGTGTGAAAGAACAGTGTGTGCATGGGTGCACGTTTTGCGCTTCAGCCTTCTGATACAGTAAAACTGGTAAGTGCAGCACTGAGTCTAAGACTCAGTGTCTCAGAGACAGGAACAGACTGAGCATAATATGTTTTCTGTCTGCGGCTATTATTTTGACTGATTGTGTATGTGACTAAGAGTCCATGAGACTGAGTAGCACTGTACATCTGTATTGGCATGTATGCTTTGCTCAGAACCTTGCTAAAGCTGAGAATAAAGTAATGATGTTAGACAGCTTCCAGAAACCAGCTTTTAAGAATGCCATTTTGATTCAGTCCTTTCAAAGAAATAGATTATACTTTCAAATCTAGTTTATGTTACGGAGAGTCTTTGACTGTATGTGCCCTTTTTTTTAACTCTCAATAGCAGAACTGACAAATTCCCCCCCCTTCATGGTTTTTTTTTCTTGTAAGCAATTTTTTTTTTTTTAGTTATGTTGTTTAAAATGCAACATTGGCAATGAGATATTGCTAGAGGCTTTGGACTGATGCCTTCTGAAGCTTCCACTTTTCCCAACTTTTACTAGCAATAAAGAATTTGTTTCTAGAAACATGTAATTTTAATTACAAAATTACCCCAAAAACATAAATGGAATTTAATTGGTTACAAAGTAATATTTTCACATAATCAAGGGATTGTTTAGGGGATTTAAGGCATAATTTATTAGTTCTGGATTAGGTACACATTTTGATTCCTACAGGCAAATAACAAACTGATTAGTAAGTGTAATAAAGCAATTTATTTGTCTGAAAATTGGCAGCTAGGAGTGCAATAACTTACTTGATCAATTGCCATTTTAAAGAACGTTAAAGCTTCTCATAATTATGCTATCTATATGGTATGCAGATGAACAACAATACAGCATTACCCCTATTACACTAGTGATTTAATATGATGTTTCTGCCAGGTTTTGTACCTTTCTACATAATGCAAAAGGAAGTAATTACTTTTTGTACTGAAAGATTGAAGAATTTACTCTCTTTTAGATATGCAAAGAATTTGACTATAGGAAGAACTAAAGATAATACCTTCTCTTGATCAATTTTTTTCTGATATTCAAAACCATGCATGTCAGTTTTGAGAAAGTCTTAGCTTTCCATTTATTTAGTTCTTCAGAATTCTGTGGTTGTCAAGTGAAGACAGACACACATCAAAAGAAGCACGGCAAGCAGGTTGAGGGATGTGATTCTGCCCCTCTGCTCTCATGAGATCCCACCTGGAGTACTTCATTCAGCTCTGAAGCCCAAACCACAACAACAGGAAATACATGGACCTGTTGGTGCACATCCAGAGCAGGGCCACAAAAATGATCAGAGGGATGGAGCACCTCTCCTGTGAGGACAGGCTGAAAGAGTTGGGGTTATTCAACCTGGAAAAGAGAAGGCTCCAGGGAGACCTTCTTGCAGCCTTTCAATACTTAAAGGGGGCCTACAGAAAAGATGGGGACAAACTTTTTAGCTGGGCCTGTCCCGATAGGAGAAGGGGTAATGGCTTTAAACTAAAAGAGGGAAGATCTAGGGTAGATATAAGGAAGATATTTTTTTACAATGAGCGTGCTAAAACACTGGAACAGGTTGCCCAGAGAGGTGGTAGCTGCCCCATCCCTGGAAACATTCAAGGTCAGGTTGGACGGGGGTCTGAGCAACCTGATGTAGTTGAAGATGTCCCTGCACACTGCAGGGGTGTTTGACTAGATGACCTTTAAAGGTCCCTTCCAACCCAAACTATTCTATGATTCTACCTCTCTCTGGCAGGAAGCTTTTCCCATTTGTACATAAAATGAAGTTCTTCTCATGTTCTTTAATTCAATTGCTTTGTCAGGTAACATCAATAGCTAAGAGCTTTTGGAGTCCAGTTCTCTGACGGCCTAGCCTCACTGAATTCAGTGGACCTAAGCCAACGCAGGAAACCACTGCAGAGCCAATAAATACCACGCACATTTGAGGCAGACATTATACAATGGAAAAGACTATGACAAATGTGTAAGATCACATTTTTGAGATCAAATGACACTTGAGTGATCTAGGTAAGGAAATATTTACCAGTCAGAAGTTCAGATGAACTAGAGTACACTGCCTTGAGAAGGTCACTGGAGACTGTCTTGATTCCCTACTGTTTTACTGAAAACATCTTACACTCAATTAAAAAGAAAACCAGGGAAAAAAATGACATTAAAATCACACAAGTTTCAAGAATAAGTGAACAACTTAAAAAATTTAAACACAAAGACAAATGAGATATAACATATGACAATACCTAAACACAAACACATTCAGAAATCAGTTATTCTCATTTCAACTCAACAACAGTACAATTAACTCCATTCTTCTACTACTCTCAAAGAATCTCATTTAAAACAGATTTACAAAGGGGATATAGTTTAAACTCTTTGGCAGAGAATCAGTTCAGGAAAGCCATTTTGTGCTATATGAGAAAGGCCAAAAACCTTGTTAAAATTCTAACAAAATTTAAGTTTTAATGACTGGAAACTTATGTTCTGTATCACTGAAAACTACGGAGCAGAGTTTCTATTTTATAACCATTTCTTATTAAGCTAATCTACAAAAGTACAGGCCTACTAGTAAGAAGCTCAATATATTTAGATTTCTAACACAATGTTCTGAGAGACCTTACATAATTTAATTTCCGTAATAAATATTTTAACAAGTCATACATTCCCCTTCTACACTATGAGATTTCAAAAAAAGGTGGAGGAGCACTAAGGAAATACCACAATTCTTTTTTTTGACTCTCTACGCCACTGTCAAAGCTGTGAATAATCTGACAATTAGCTTATATTTTACCTAATTTCCTGAAAAACACAAGCAGTGGTAGGTTTTCCTAGCTTTCTAATACCAAAACAATCTGCTACCACTAATGACTTCTACGCCGAATCAGCTCCTATCTTAACATTCTACTATCTTATTAATGAAGTACACTTCATGAAGTGAAGTACAAGATAAAGACAACAAATTGTACTAACAAGCCTGTGGCTGTCGTGATTTCTTACATCTCTATCTTAGCCATTTTATCCACCAGTTCCTCTTGTGGCTAGTGCATGCCTTTAATAACTGTACCATTCTACTTCCATAACACTTCTACCAACTCTTCCCCTTCACAAATCACTTTCTCAGAAATCTTTCCAGTTCCTGTGAACACTCCCAGTCCTCAAATGCAGTAATGACCAGGAGGATCTCCAACCTATGGTTGGAGGCTTCCTGCTTCCCCTTTTTCCCTGGCAGTCTGCAATGCTTACAGAGCCTAGAAAAATTCAGCATTAATACAGAGAGGCTCTTTTGCCACCTTATTCAGGATTTGCATATAAGTTTGAGATGAAAACACATAAAGTTTCCAAGTCAACCAATGCAGTACTCTCTTTGGCTATTATTATTAATCACTAAGTGAACTACTGTAGCATTAGGTGAGAATTCTGCATGGAAAAAAGGTATACTATCATTAAGTAATCTACGTTTCAACTAACAAATTGCTGATAGTCTCTATGGCAATAATTCCCTGCAGCAAATAATGCCTGCAGCATTTAAAAATGTTTCCGTCCCCTATGAGACCTCTCTGCATAATAGGTATTCTGAATCTGTTCTGCTTGAAAATTAACATGATACATTAACACAATTGCTAGAAAAATTCTTATTTAAAAATCATGATTTTACACTATGAAGAACACTGCACAGTTGCATTTTTGTATAGTACATACCCCATGTTCTTTAGCAGCCATAACCACTTTTGAAAGAATATCTTCTTCAACAAATGGCCTCACAGCATCATGGATAATCACTACTTCTGGTTTTTGGAGCAGATGGTTGGAAAATTCATTCTCTGCAAATACTTTCAGTCCATTGAAAATTGACCGGTGACGAGTTATTCCACCTTTAACTACCGTAACTCTTTTGTGGCCATATTTTTCAATTATAGACTTCATTGTTTCAATATTTTCAGGAGAGACCACCACAATAATGTCAGATATCCAACCTATCCTAGAAAAAACAGTACAAAACAAGAGAAAGCAGACATGAATGTCCATGAAACAAAGACATTTGTATCAAAAGAAATTCAAGATGGCTAAATAAAGTGTCTCTCAATATACTCAAATATATAATTTTGCATATTAGCACTTCACCTCTAAAAGGAGAGCTACATGAGAGGATCTCTACTGATACATGGATGTCAACAAAAGTAACTGGAATTCTGGGAAGGGACTTGCTTCCAACAACCAGTTTGCGGAGGGAGGCGGGGAAGCATCTTCTGATAACCCTTTGAAAAGCCTTCAAAGCATTTCTTACTCTAGCCTCATTCCTATCTTCAAATATAACCTCTAAATCAATCAGCTATAGTCTGTTATTTTAGCTTTCTCTAAATTCAGTCTCCAATAAATTGGTAAATCCTGGGGTACCTGAAATACTCCATGTTCTACTATGCAGTACACTGTGTACAAGTGAATAAGAGGATCAAGAAAAACTCTGAAACAAAGATCACTATCAAGACAGGCATGAGCAGTAATTGAAAGATTGCTAATGAATCAAAACTGTGACACTTGAATATTGACAAGAAACATTATACTGGTAGTTTGCAAAAAAAAAAAAAAAAATACACACACACACAAAGGTTTCTGCTCTAGGAAGCTAGCAAAATGTAAAGCATAGTTATGCTAAGTAAAGTTATCATAATATGAAAAGCTAATTTTTAGGGAACTTCAAGCTTCTACTGTTGTTATCAGCCTAGCTCTACAGTTGAGGGGTGATGTGGGGGGAGAATGACCCACAACCCACAAGATTAAAACCAGTCATAACTGAAGTTAGGCTGAAGTCATACTTGTGTCAAAGGACAAATTATAGTCATATGTGGCATACTGTACTTCAAAATAACGGAAATACCATCATTCAAATCCAGCTATTTGAGTGTCTTATTTCCTAAATGCTATGTAGAGAGCATAAAAAGAGAATTTAAAATTGTTTTGTTTCCTTTCTGTGTCTCCACAGATGACGGGAAGGTTTTTCAGCATGACAGAGAAGAAACTCATCATATGAGCAATGACTCAAAAAACCAATTTACTATTTACTACAGTAAAAATACTCATGTGTAGCCTACACATCCAGCTAAGAAGGGAGACAAAGTATAGTATGTTCTTTCAACTAAAACCAGTAAAACTATTGAAACTAATTTTGCAGACACAAGACAGACTAAAGTAATAAATACTTACATCTAGAAAAATAAGAGTAAGAAATTTACAGTTCAGCAATATAAAGGCTCAAGCTATTGGTTTCTGCAATAACACATGAGAAGGCACTGCCTAGGAACTATCCTCACTCCGAAAGTGAAGTCATCTGTGATACAAACCACTGCCCTAGAACTACGTGAAACAGAGCATCTTCCACCTTCCGTATGTTTTGTTTTTTGTTTTTTTTTTTTGTAATTAATAGAACTCCCTGGAAATTATTTCAACTTTAAAATAACTATTAAAAATAAAGTAAATGGAAGTGCTATTAGAATTCTTCAAAAGAAAAATATTTGTCCTTATGTTCATTTTGTTATTAACAAAGGCAGAAAATACAGCCAAACCAACATATTCTCAGCATTTTCTAATTATTGAAGTTGTTCAAATGTAAAATCTGAAGTCATATGGTCTCAAGTTTCATTTCAACTTGTCACTCACCACAGGTTCATCAAAAGGTTTTCAAGTCTCTCAAATGAGTCCTGGCATAGCCTTACATTTAGCCACAAAACTTAGCACCTCTGCATGACTTCAACTCAGAACTAGGGCAAACTAACTGGATTCATCTCAGTTCTTCTTTTGAAGACTGAGAATCAGTCATTTAAGTAATACAAAATTCAAGAAGAACTATTTCACACTAAATGACAGTAAAAACTCTGCATTTCTGTTTGCAGAAAGCCTACAGCCTTGCACAGTTCCCAGAAACAGTGGACGCTCCGCACATTCACTAGTGACTGTGTAAGAGCACCGACATTTCCCATTCCAGAGTCAAATGAAATAGATTATGAGGCAACTGGGTAGTACACAGCATCTTCTAAGAACAGAAGTATTGGCCAGCCTATGATAAATCTCTGTGCAGGGGGGGTGGAATGGCTCAAGGCCTCCAGTGGTACAATACACCAAAAAGTGACAGGATGCGGTCACAGCTCCACCCTGTGTCTGGATAAACACATTTATAAACTTGAGCATGTTCTCCTTAAACTCATTCTGGATTAATGTTCTATAATTAAAGCTGGGATTTAGAGATGCAACTTATTCATATAAGAGTATAAAGATTGATTAGGTACATGAACAGCTTAGGCTTTGAAGCCAAACATGTCCCATCAAAACTGATTTATAAAACCCATGAAAAGTACTAATTCAGTAAAGTATGCTACAAGTGAGAACTGTGCACCACACAGGTGCTTACTCTTTCAAAGATCTGCTTATGGAAACGCTGCAAAATGTTTTAATGAAACAGAAAGATATCAGTATACACTCAATCTAGCAGTAAATGGATTATTTTTTTTCCCTCTCGATTAGTCACACCCTTTTCTTCAGAAAGGTTTCATACTAAAATAATAAGCTCAGGACCTGCTCAAAACCAGTTTAAAAATAGTAAACACCCTTTCCATTTAATAACTGTATTATTAGATCAAGATAACATGAGCTTCAAAAAGAATCAGCACAAGGCATGAAAAAGATCAGAATACTGTGTGCTCTGAGAAGCACTAAATACAGAACTCTAGTGCTTCCATACCTCATAGGCCATAGTTCTAAAGTGGAAAATCATGTCTGATCAAATGAAACTGAAGTAACAACCCCAGGTATAATCACTTTACAACTGCCTTGGGATGACTTCAATATTAGTAGAAGGAAAACAGTAAGGCAGAAAGAGAAGGACTATATGTTTGTTTCCCGCGACTGTCCTCATCATCACCTACAGACAGACCGACCAGCTGCCTAGGAGAAAATAGTATTGTTTCATTAAATTTCAGACAAAAGTATAAACATTTATATTAGCTGAGCCAGAACTCAAAGTAAAGGAGCTCATTAACTCAGCAACAGATTAAGCTATTACATGACTTCACGACACAGACTGGAGAGGAAATGAAATAACCAATGAGTTATGCTCTGAGACTGTATCGCCTAAATGGCATGCTGAGGTCCAAGTGTGACGGAGGTTTAACCCTCTATCAGTTTGCTCACACGCAAATCAGTGCTGAGCCTTAAATCTGACATAAGGCTTAAATGCTCACACTCAGTTTCTTGCAACTCTTACTCGGAACAGTAACAACCTATTTAACATATAACCTACTGAAATTGGCAGTTGTATCAGCAACACAAGGCCAGGACCAGGCAGTCGCTGCTGAGACGGCTTTAGTAGTGTACGATATGATCTTTCACTGTCACAAAAACTCTTCAGAGGTACAAGATAAAGCATTATATTACTTTTGCTGATCTTATTATTCAAGCACCAAATGAAAAAAACTGTCAAGAACCAAATGCATTTGCAGAATGCAAGCATAACTTCCTTTTGCTCCATAACAGCTTTGTTATGACTTTATTAATATATGAAAAAATATATGATTACATATGTATCTTTTACAGTACAAAAATGGAAGCGGGGGGCTTTTAGGTCTGAAAAGTTTCACAGGTACATTAAGGAAGTTTTGAGCATCTCATGTAGAGAAGCCATCCATTTTTTCCTGAAATAAAATGTTCCTTATTAGTCAGACAAGATAACAAAGATACCTTCATAATGTTAAAACAACTGGATTGTTTGCTATGACTATTTTTAGCTCATAAGCAATTTCAAGAATAAGCTAATGATAACTGGATAAAAAGAATTATCACAATAGATAAGTTTAACAAAACTGTAATTGTGTGACCTATACAGCCATTGAACATGCATCAACCAACAGGGAAAAATACTTGGCAAATAAACTACACAAGACACTTCCGAAAAGGTGATTCTTTGGAAGCTTCCCCCAGGTGATGTTTTTTTGATAACAGGCCAGCTGTTTTAAGAGATTACATTACAGTAAACAAAGTAAACAAAGCTGTCTGAAACCTTCATGGAAAATTTTTATTCTGCCAGTAAACACACTAACTCTGCTTTCCTCTTTCATAACTTCTCACTGTACTTTCAATAGCTGGTGAAATACGAGCACAGCAAGAACAGCAGCAGTTCCCACAGCGATTTTAAAATCAGCCTTTACCTTTGTCTGCTGTCCTTTCTATAGCTTTAGTTAAATATGTGTATACATGTGCACAAAGAGCTGACATTCCTCCCTGTCTCTGAAAAGGAACTGGAAAAGTTCTATTCTAAACAAACATTAAAAAAAAAAATAAAATGAAGGAAGAACCCTACTAGTTTGTACAGAAGCAAGACGGAGGAAGGCCATTCTAGTTCTGTTGAACTCATTGATGCAAAAGCCTTGCATAGTTCAACAAAAGCAGAAAAAACTCCAATGGGAAAAACAGCCATTTAAGTTCTCTAACACACTTTAATTTCACCCCCAAGGTAGGATATGACCTTCCCATTAGCGCCACTGTACTTGCAATAAAAGACAATAATTTCTCCTCACCCTATTTTTTCTCACCTCCTCTTCCTAAGGGCATCACCTTTGATTATTATTGGCGGGCCAACATTCTACATGCTGTCATCCTATGCAACACGATGCACTGTGTATTCATTCATGTCTGCTCTTGTCTTGCCTGCCAGTTCTTCCACATCAATATTTAAGATTCTCGCTACTTTCAACTGAACAGTGTGAAAATCTTTTTCTCCTAGTTTTTAAAAAGCACATACAAAGCAGCTGCAAATTCTTGATTTGCTCATGTATTTCCGTCTGTACGTTGCTACGTTTTTTTCCAGATTAAAAAAAAGCTCAAAAATAGCTACAGTAGCTAAGATAATCAGTTCAGTAGAAGTTATTACAGGCTTATGACTCAATGATTCATTCAATTACAGCAGGTAACCAATAGACATCAGAAGACAGTATTAAGCTAAACACAGAAAAAACGCCATTTCTGGGCGACAGATTATGCGACAAACTGCAGTTCCTCAATATCACATTTTTGCACATAAATTCGCAGAAAGTAAGAACAAGGTACTCCTTTTACAGTTTCAGAGTCAGAAGTAAAAGTGTTGAGATGAAAATGAAAGCCACTCTGAGCTTTAGAGCACATCTGTTCCCAACTCCCCATACACATACATACCAGCCAACACTCCAATTCAGTACAGAGATGGCAGAAAGCTCTGCGAGAGAGCCAGAGAGTACGGTCACCAGTTATTGCACTCCTAAAGTTAAGTGAAAGCACTAGGTTGTTACTCTCACAATCAACTTGGGATCACTCGCCCAGTTGGACTGTACAATTAGAATTCAACCTTCTAATTTTCTGCAGCTTTAGGACATAAACATAATACTGTTGCTCAAAGAACTGTTATTTTCCCAGAGCTTACTGGCAGCAAAAATGAAAGATTATTTTTTTTTAAATGAATAATGTTTTATTTTCCTATGAATATCACTTCCTTCCCAAACCTCACTCTGTTCTCTTTTCCAGGTCTCCAATACACTAAGTGAGGATATTATTCTTCTCTGTAGATTCCCATGACATTTTGGCAGAAATTGCAGCTGTGACAAGCTTTGGATTGGAAGCTTTGCTTACTGATGTGTTAGCTTTGTGACTGGCTGCTGTTGAAAATTAAATAAAGAAAACAAGCAGTATTTCTTTCACAAAATAACAAGTGACCTGAGGGAAGCCTCTCTGGGTGGGAATGGAAAAAGTCCCAATTTTGATGTTGTACAAGTTTCCATGAGTTAAGAACTTTGGGAGATGTTGGCAATTCCATTTCTTTTCACCACCCTCCACTCCTCTCCATTTATTCACTCTAAAATCTAAAGGCTTTTCTACAAGTTACTGCAAAACATGCAGAATACATCTGACACCCCACTCCTACCTCCACTGTTTCAAGTGACACTAGATACAAGACTTACATTATGTTAACATTTGACAATAATATATTAACTGTCAGTCACATGCCTAGAACTCAACAGTCTTATGAAAAGGAAAAAACTGACTGCTAAGATATCCCTTTACTGAAATTCTTCGCTCCAACGTAAACAAAGAAAAGTTACGCATGCAGCCTCACGCTATGTGAGCTATCAGCTTCTAGCCCAGTAACTATATCTTTAATAAAGCCAAGGGGCCATTTAAGCCTCCTGCTGAGCCAGGGTGTTACACCATGGACTATAATGGCAAAGCATAACGCAGCAATGCAGACTGAGTGCATTCCACTATGAAGAGTGGATCTCTTTTTGAGGCCTCTGAACACTTGAGGCCATGTTTATGGCAGAATAGATCTTTTTTCAAGGCTGCTGGATAGTATTATGCCCATCTCCAAAAACTATGGTAGGCTTGTAGCTCACCAAAACAGCCACTGCTACAGAAACCCTTGAGCTTCAAGCTTCCGGGCCTTGAACAGATGTCCAGCAGCAATGGAAAACAACACAGCTTCAAGGCATCGGCAGCACCGGGGACATCCCCGCCCGGGATGGCAGGGACAGGAGGAGCGGGGACAGGAGGAGCAGGCCCAGCTCTCGCCCGGTACCTCTGCCCAGGTGAGCCGGCCCAGACCCAGCTCAGAGCACCCCGGCTCTGCACCAGGCCCGCGTCTTCCCGGCCATCCTGCCACTTGTGACACACTTTGACTGCGCGGAGAGGGAAGGCAAAACGGAGAGGCAAAACCAAACCCTCCGGGGGCGCCCAGGGCCTGAGGCGAAGGCGGCTGCCAGCGGCTTTCTGGGGACTGGGGGCCCGGCGAGGGCCGGCGGCCGGGCCTCAAGCGTCACGGGGCCAGGGGGAAGGCCCGCAGGGCGCGGACGGGGAGCCGAGCGGCGCCTGCCTCGTTACCTCTCCATCGCCCGCACCGTGTAGCTGACGAGCGGCCTCCCTTGCACGGCGCAGAACTGCTTGGGGGTGGCGCCACCCAGGCGCTCCCCGCTCCCGCCCGCCGGCAGCACGGCCGCCACCGGCGGCACGGCGGG
>VYZM01001229.1:133398-183309 GCA_013398915.1 Dromas ardeola | reverse complement strand
GAAGGTGCGGCCCAGCCACGGCCCTGCGGCTTGTCGCCAGTCCCGGCCGTGAGGGGGCTAGTTCCCCACAGGTTGGCAGGGGACGCGTGCCGAAATCTGGTGTATGATGCCCTTAATCCCAGGAGAATGAGGTTGAAATAGCAGCAGTCAGTTTACTGGGAGAAGCTGGAATGTTTCATCACACGTTATGGTGTTACTGTAGGCAGTAACTGAGACAGGTTGATCGGAAAATTTCCAGGGCTGATAACCCATTGGAATCATAGAATCATAAAATCATAGAATTGTTTAGGTTGGAAAGACCTTTAAAATCGAGTCCGACCATTAACCTAGCACTGCCAAGTCCACCACAAAACCATGTCCCTAAGCGCCACACCTACACATCTCTTAAATACCTCCAGGGATGACGACTCCACCACCACCCTGGGCAGCCTGTTCCAATGCTTGACAACCCTTTCAGTGAAGAAATTTTTCCTACTATCCAACCAAAACCTCCCCTGGCGCAACTTGAGGCCGTTTTCTCTTGTCCTATTGCTTGTTACTTGGGAGAAGAGACTGACCCCCACCTCGCTACAACCTCCTTTCAAGCAGTTGTAGAGAGCGAATCAGGTCTCCCCTCAGCCTCCTTTTCTCCAGACTAAACAACCTCAGTTCCCTCAGTTGTTCCTTGTAAGACTTGTGACCCTTTACCAGCTTCGTTGCCCTTCTTTGGACGTACTCCAGAATCTCGATTAGGTGGCAGAGGAGGCACAGTCTGAGGACGAGGGGGCTGGCTAAGCATGACACCAGGTCACACATTTGTAATCAGCAAAGTAGGTCTCAGGTTGGTATGTCTAGCTTCAATGTACACCTTAGGCTGTAACTTGAGTGCATTTAAATACTGTTGATACACTCCCTGGGTGTAGGTGCCCTCAGGGCCCTACCACTGTCCTCTGTCATTAGTTTTAGGAAAAAATCAGTGTCTTATATGCAGGCTGTCCTAAAATGACCAATGGCTTTAAAGTCTGCAGGATTTTTCTATCTGTTCTTTATATCTTTGAGAAGCTAACTTATTTACAGCTTTTTGGGTTTCTCTTAGTTGTGTCAAGAGAAACCTAAGTAGAAAACACATGGAGACTTTTCTGAGGAGTAGGTCTGGTTGAAAAAGCAGCATGGAAGGAAGTTCCAGCTGTTCCAGCTGGGCTGCTTTGCCAGTGCCAGCTGTGGACTGGGGTAAGATGATCATATGGGATCGCAGAAGCATCATAAATAGGAGTCATACAATAGGAGTGAAGTGATCTCTGCTAGCAAAGACAGAGTTCACAGGTATCCTTGATAACTGCAATAGCAGGAAGGTCGTGGAATATGGGACAGTACAGTGGAGGACATAGGCACTGTACAAGCAGAGGTGTCTTGACAGTTACCACATCAGCGTGACAGAAATCACATCAGCTAGTACCATACAATGGAAAATGAGAGGGACTGATGGCAAAAAAAAAGGAAAACATGTTAAATGAAAACATACAGATTCTAGATAATATCTCCGAAAGCTTCTGTAAGGAAGAAATGTACTATCACGGGCATTGAAGGAAATGGGCATGTAAAAAAGGGGAAAGAATATGAATTATACAGATGGCTGAAGAGCTTCTGAAATGGAGACCCCTTTGACCAGTGAAAGCATTAGTTAGAAGTTGAACTGCCTTCCTCCTGACAAGTGTTGGTCTCCTTGTCTTCAAGACTGTTAATCATGTGATTTATTTTAGAAAATCTATTGGCTCAGGAACTGTATTGACCTGTTTCTTTTCCTTTTCAGTGGGTCTTATATTTTCTCTTCTTTGAAAGTATTTCTTTACACGTAATTCCTGACTGATGACAGAGGTTTGTCTGTTGTTTCTTTTCAGGACTTCCAAGTTTGAATTGACTCTTCCTCTGTGTGCAGATTACCGTCCATTCAGCGTCACTTCTCTGTTACCAGATGCCCCAGATGAAACTTTCATCTTAAGGTAGGCACCTCTGGCATCCACAATCACCTTGGATTGTATAGGCTACATTATTCTGACTTTTTCTTGCAGCTGTTCTGTATAAACACTTTCATGGCAGGTTGTTACCACTTTTTCCTTTTGTTTCTGTGTAACAGACATTCTGAATTCCTGACTCATATCTTCATACCTCCATTCATAAAGAGCACAGACATTAATCTAGTCAACTGTAGCTGATTTTTCAGACTTTTTTCTTGTTTGCATTATTATAAGGAGCAAAATAAGGTCTTTTTAGTTCCCATGGCTCCTTCCACAGTACATTGGTTCCAAGGGGTAGGTAAGTAGGACATTCCCAAACACAAACACCACCTTTGGAACTATTTTCCCCTTCCTTCTTGACATTATGGTTTTGCACTTCTTACCCCACTTCAGCAGTCTGTCGCGCCTGGTACCTTCTCTCTTGCCCAGCCAGTGTTTCCTCACTTAATTTCTTTCATGCATATTCATTTCTTCTGTGAAGGATAAAAAGGCAAGAGAGATTGAGGAAAGAGTATCACATGCCAAATCTGGTTCTGTTCTTGTTCTGAAGCCTATTTTCCTTATTATGCTACGTGGACAATGCTTGATCTGTCCAGATGAAATTATGTTTGATAATAACTTTGATGGATGCAGACTTCAGTGTCCTCAAGCATCATGCACGTGCTTTTGGCTTCACTTGAATGTCAGATGTTTCAGAAGTTTTCATGCTTTCTACAGTCCCTGTGGAGCCAAAATATTCTTGTCTTGTGTTGATAGCACCTGTTAGTTCTTCAAGAAGCCCTGCAGTATAGATTCTTGAGATCTTGGTTAGACTGAGCTTGTTACTCCTATGTCTCCTTTTATTTTCCGTTTTCTTAGGCAATGACTCGTAAGGAACAGCGTATTTAACATCATTATCAATTTATGCTGTATCTTAGCATAAATTAAGAAAAATTAGGATTTTTTTTCTTATATCTTTTTAATATTAACTGGATAGTAACATGCAGTGAAATACAGTGGCATTTTGTGAATACATAATTTGCTTCAGTTCTATTCCATTTTGCATTTTTCATCGAATTCATCTTATAATAATTTGATTACTGTGGATGTATGTCCATCCTCATATATAAACATTTGAAGTGAGGTAAAAAGTAAATTCACACATATCGAGAGAAAAATTTTACATAGTTTTTAATTGGATAAAGAGGGACAGAGGCAACATTTTTGCCTCAAAGCAAGTAAAGAGCAGGCTAATCCATCATTTCTGTGCAGGGGTATAACATCTGAAACCATAGTAGTAGTTTGCAATTATGCAGTAAATATGCCAATCACATGTTTGAAAAGAAAAGTCAAGTTTTCTTCTTTTTTTCTTGAAGAAAGAAGATATGTACAAATTGGAATCAAATTACAGAAGTGAAATTCACCTGAAAATTTAACTACTGGGACAAAAAAAATCCATCTGTTTCTATGAATGAAACTCATAATAGTGTTTCCAGAGTACATTAAGTTATTGGAGTGGTAGAAATCATACTGAAAGATTTTTGTGAACAATGAGTAAAAGAATAAAATTTCTTAATTAAACATTGTATTTGAGTCTTCTGTAGATGTGGTGTAAATTAATTGTCTGTCTGTCCTTTTTTCAAAGTCATTTGTAAGCCCTTGAAGAATTTTGTTTTTAATGCAGGCAAAATAAGATTAATGTACCTTTTCTTGACCAGCAGCAAGGTTCAGTATTGTGTTTTTTAAAAGGAAATGCATGCAATCAAGGAACATTTCGCAAATTAAAGTGAATTGTAAAAGCAAAATTACAAAAAAAAGTACAATACTTCCTACTATGGAACTGCGAGAGCTGTAAAAGACAATATAAAGCTAAAAATGTTTAAAATCCTGAGAGCTGTTCTTGCAGCTAACACGATGCATTCTGAGCAGGGATGCAGGCTTTTAGCCAGAACCTTGTGTTTGCAGGATTGTATTTCACTAATTTTATCCAGATATGTAAGTTATTACTTCAGTGGTGGCAAGCCATAAAATGAACATCCAGAGCTGTAAGCAAGCAAGTGGAATGTCAGTTCTCCGTAGAGGGTTTTTCTTTTCAAGTAGGATAGCAGTCTTGGCTTTCTTTAAGTCACCAGTAACTGTCTCTAATTGTTGAAGGCACTGTTTACAGAGACAGATACAGGTTCTTGTCATATCTAAAGAGATTAGAAAGTCCCCAAAAAGACAGTATTTCAGGTTTTATCTTGCATGTCCGTTGCTATTTGTAGCCATTTACATGAGATCTCCAAGTCTTAGGCATCATCATCATTTCTACATCTATATATGAAAAAAAAAATTGAGAAAGCATAGTCTGGGTAGGTATTTTTTTTCCAGATACTTTATTTCAAAAAAATAATCATGTGACAGTTTTCTTTTATGCTCTTCACAATCTTTTACTTGTTGCCTGTGACCGAGACCTAATTGACCCTCCACATAGTCCTTTTGGACTAACTTATATCTTCGCTCTTTCAGTCGTTGTTGCCCAGCAGCTGCCTCAGAGTATTTGCTCTGTGGTGACCGTGGTTCCCAAGTGAGTGTTATGTCATAGGGAGCATAGAGCTTGAGGCACTATAATAGGTAGTGGAATGTTGAAAAAGTCAAAACTATTTTCCCTCCAAATCATAATTAACACCTTTGGGGAAATCTTATCTTATTTCATATTAGCATATTTTTATGTTTGTATTTTTACAAATATGGTTGCAAAGAGTTATTTCTTGCTCCAAGATTCTTTGATGAAAGATGCTGTAGATGTGTGGAATACTTTACACAAAGTGTTGTGCTATTGATTTTCTCCTATTGCTATGTGGAAATAAGATCAAAACAACAGCATGTATTCAGCAAGGGAATGAAGCACATGCATAACTTAAATGATGTAAATAGTTGACTATCAAATATCAAAGAGTGCTTACATGCCTAATATATAGTGTGCATAGAGTCACCTGTAGATCAGATCCCTAAAGGGAATTCTAAGCGCTATTGTCTTCATATGTGGTTCTGCAAAATATTTCAGATGTATGGGTTTGATTTTTGACAAAATGGTGTAACAAGCTGTAAGGTAGAAGTGTTCCATGCGTTTTGGTTTGTTAATAGTTGAAGTGTAAATAAAGAATATGAATGCTAGAAATGTAAAGGAAATGTGGTCTCTGAACATAATGGAGTGTTTTCATACTTGCACGTCATTGTAGCTAAGTGTTGAAAAACATATGTTGGGTTTCACGTGTTGTATTGTGTGTGTTTTATGTCACACCTTTGGTATTGTTTTACATGGTTCTGGTAGATAAATTTATTCTAGAGTATATGAATACTTGATGCACAGAGGAAGCATCTTGCTTATGTTCTGTGCAAGCGCTGGAAAAAAAATTGTCAGTTTTCATTTAATGCTTGACACACATTTTAAAGCTTCTCCCTAAAATGTTATATTCTCCCTGGAGTGTTTATCTGTTTTGTATTCGATAATCCTTTAGGCTATTTCTCTGAGGTATGGAAGGTTAGTTCAAGAGCTTATGAGTATTTTGTGTACACAAAGCAAAAGAATTTAAAGAGAATTACCTCATAGTATCTAATCCAATCATTCATGAGGGTAAAAGTCCATGACTGCAGGAGTTTTTGTGAGATTCAGAGAGGTTAAAGACTTGAAGAAAGTCTTCTACTACTTTGGGGAGTGCTTTGGCAAGTAGGTGATGAGGTGGAGGCCTCATGTAATTTTTCATTAGAAATAAACACTTGGCTCCGGGAGGGTCTTGGTAGTTCTAGGTACGTTGTCAGATGTTAAGTAATACTAGGGTTAAGTAGGCCTTTCTGCTCAGCTTTAACATCACCATTTATTGTGCTGGTTTATAGGGATTGTGTTTTAGGGTCTGTCAGAGTGCATTGTGTGGTGACCTTAACAAAGGTTAAACAACAAAGTTTGAGGGACAGAAATCCCAGAGGCTGTTTTCCACTGTCACTGTGACTTAACAGCAGGCACTAGCCATTAGGATAGTGCCCTATCACTTCAGTAAAAAAAAAAATGTTTAGTTTATTCTTTTTTGACAGGTGTCCAATCATGACTGGAAAAACAGTTACCTCTGAGGAAAGACTAATGGTAGTTTCCTTTTCCCGAAACAATTCAAAGCGGAGATAGTCTATGAACTGGTTAAATATGTGGTATTAAGCCACAAGTTTGTTTTAATTTTGGTGTGTGCATATTATCATGCCATGTTTTATTGCTTTACCATGTTCTGTGTTACCTCCATGGAATGTTTGTGAAGGAATGTGGAACAATTCACCAAACTTAAAGTGATGGAGAGAAACAAATAACACCAATTAAAATTTTCAGATTTGGTATGAATAGGAATACAAGCTTTACTATTTGTTACTATACTGAAAGTATTGTTTCTGCACCTCTTGTCATGTTAATGATCCTTACCCTTAGAATACCAGGAATGTTATTCATTAGTCTCATGTCTGAAGAACATACATGAACACAGTTTGCCAGAGTTCATATAGGAGGGATTCCATCTGTGTTGTAAGTTTTTGCTTAAATGAAGACAGGTCCTGGCTATACCTTCAGGGACTGAAATTGCAGCAGGTAAAAGAAGATACTATCCAACACAAAAATTGGACTTTGCCTTCATTGTGGATTTGTATGGTACTCGTTAGACAAAACAATCATGTGGAGCTCGTTCATTTTTCTCTTCTTTTGAATTTTTAGTGTTATATTCTAACTTTTATGGAGTTTGTAAGGGAAGTGCTCTAAAATGCAGCCTGCCTTGTGGAAAGGTTTGTGAATCTTTTTTGTCTTTCTAAACAGTTGCTTTATAGTGAGCAAAACCTGCAGGATGAAGAAAAACAGTAGTCCTGTCCTAATCCTTTGCCTCATCCTTTGCTGGTTTGTCCAGTTCTAGCATGACAATGTCAGATTGGAAAGGGTCAGTCCTTTGATCCTGTTCAGTTTTCAGAACAATCAAGGTTACAGATTTTTCCCAACTGCAGCAATGTGGCTACCTGTCATCCAGTGATTATAGAGAGACTCAGCCTGTTTAACATATACCGCTGAGCAACCATCAAAGGTTAACCATTTTCCAACATACTAATCTAGCTGGATGCAGACCAGCTACTTAATGAAAGATGCTCTGTATCCTGTTACTGTTTTTCTGAATAATGCAGTCCAACTCATCTTACTTTAAAAATTCTTCATGACTCTTACCTGTGCTAGTACACTTGCGTTTCCACATACATTGTTTTCTTCAGTACTCAACACTTCAGAAAATGGATTAAGTAATGCATCCTTTTTTTTTTTCTTTTAAATTTTTGCGTCAGAACAGAATTGTGGCACAAGTAACCTAACCACTGGAAAGAAAAGAGTTTGGTCACTATGGGAAAGAGGATTTAGATTTTGCCAGAGCCAAAAGTTTCAAAGTGGAGGGCAGAAGCAGGCAGATTGGCAAGGGGTTGTAGCATTTGAGTAGATAAAGAGTACCACAAAGTACTGCATTCTTAAGTTAAGATTCAGACAGTGGCTTGTATGGTCTGTCTAATGAGGGCTTTTATGGAAGAAGTATGCAAAGAAGTATTTAATTAAGCAAATAAAAATGGAAATCCATCTTAATATTGACTTTAATCTTGGCAAAGGATGTTGCAAACATTTTCTTCTGGCAGAATTGTCAAGATTCATAACTGATTACAAAAAGTTCAAAAGAAAATATGGGGTAATAGTTGCAGAGCACCTAAAAGAGGTTTTATGGATAACTTACTGCCTCTGTTCTTAATGGTCTTGTTCTCAAAGTCAGATTACTGTAATTTTTTAAGGGTAACACTGAGAGGGAATCTACTGATAGATTTTATGTAGGCTGTAAACAGGATTTTGAGCCATATTCTTCAACAAGGAGGTCCAGTTGTGTGGTAGACTGATAGCTTTCTAAGAAATCCGTATGTGAACCTTTTCGGCTTCGGCATTATTTTTCTCCTTGGAAAGAGGAAGCTGTGGTTGCCCACCAGAAGATATGACTAATGCAGTAAAACATGAGTTTCTGTGAAGATGTCAGGTTCTGAATTCTCCCTGACATGCCCTGGTTCTGTACGGAACGTGTAGATGGTACAGACACACTGTGCTGTGCATTCTTCCCTTTGCATGGGAAGAGAAAACACAGAGACAGTCAGAAATGGTTATCTACCATGTGAACTTAGACTTAGCAGTCTGTTAAATCCCAAGGGTTGCATGTGCATTGGCTAATGTTTGGCTTGGCAATCTGTAGACAGAACAAGTCTTTTGAAGTCTCATGAAAAGTTGTGATGATCAGAAGAAAGTGAAGGACATGCAGCACATGCTGTTCTCCACGTCATTTTCTTCCATTTTTCTGGTCCATTTTCTCTTCTTTCTCCTCTTCCGGACACACCCGGGTTCAGACATTTCAGTATCTGAAAACAAAAGATACAGTGCAGTGATACAACCTGTTCCCTGCTCTTATAAGCTGTTCTGGCTACCATCCTAAAAATTGCAATAAAGATGTACAAAAGCAAAAGTTTCAGCAGGCTTTTTCAGTGGAAAAAAAAAACGAGTGATCCTTGCTAAAACCCAAATCTTTGCAGCTTTACATTTTAGAAACACTCAGACCTCTGTTCTCTGTCCCAGCTTAATGGCCATAGGGAATCTAAAAGAGCTTTCTTCAACCCATCCCAAAAATAAATGAATAAATAAATAAGTAAATAAATAAAATAATAATCTAACAAGCAACAGATGTTTAAACTTGCTTCAGCTGCAATTAAAACAAAGTCTTTGTGCTACGGAGTCTCTTTTAATGCTCTGCATAGTCCCTCCATTTCTCAGTGGCTGTTCTTGTGGTAGGGCTAGACAAGTACTTTTCTCCTTAGGCCCTCTCCCTTAACTCTCCACTGTTTCATATAAAAGAACTTTAATGAATGTGCCTGGTTAGCTTTTCTTTAGCCCACCAAAGCATCGGACTTCACAGACTGGTTCATGCTTTTACTAAGTTTTTTTGCAATTTCTTCACTAAGTCACTTCTCACTGGGGCTAACAAAACAAATCAAATGTGGAACTCCTAGGTCAAGTCAGAGCATGACTTTTCCTCTCAGTAGTCAAAAATTGATGCACCCGGTTATTCTAAAAAGAGATTTAAAATATTTCTGTATCAAAATGCAAGGGTGCTGTAGTAAGTATAGTTGAAAACAGCTAAGGGTTTAAACAATGAGAAAATAATACACTATTGTACAACTACTGAAGTAGGGCAGGGGACAAGAAATAGACAAAGTGTTCAACAAAATATTTCTAGGTGATACAATATTTTTAAATTAAGTACATGGTAACAAAGGTCACTTTTTGACAGTGGTTGTCTTTGTGGTTTAGTAAACAGAACTGTGTTATTGTTGCCGTGTAGTCTGATTTAAGCCTTTTTTTCCAGGGAGCTGAACTTTTTTTATTTGCCTTTACGTTCATGAAGTACCATATTCCACAAACAGCCCTATTAAAGTCAGTGGTCCTGATTTTCATTTATATTAAGACATCCTCTGTATTTTTTTGTGTTTGTATGGAGGCATTAAGAAGGCCTGAACTCCAGCTAAGTAATGTAACACTACCTTATTCACTATAATATGTTGTCAAGCCAAAGTGAGTTAAGAAAAAATAAACTCCCAAAATGGAGTTACAGTCCAGTGCTTGTAGAGATTTTTCTCAGCAATTAGTAGGGACTAGTTGTTTTCATGGCATGAAGTTTGATGAGCATTAATTAAGAATGAAGAGTATTTTCTTACCATGGAAGTGCTGAGGAAGGTAGGTGTTTGAATATTAACTCGGTGGTAGGCAATATCACTTGTAAATCACACTTTTCTAGTGTGTCAGTCCACATACCTTATATGATGAGTGAGCTGAAAGGCTGGATGTCTTTCAGAAAGATGCATGGGAAGGCTTTCTGTTGTGGGGGCGACGTTCAGGCAAAATTAACAAATCCAGTGACAGAATGTCTGCTTAACTCATAAATCTCTTGAGAATTTTCAGTTTTAGCCTGGAGCGGTGTTTATATGTATGTCAATGAACTTAAAATCAAAGCCCCTTGCCTGGCCTACGGGAAAGGAAATGCATCATGAGAATAGGATACCTTCCAACACTAAGGATTCCTTATAATTTTCCACTGAACACCTCCAGGTTAATACTGTAGCAACAAGACTCTCACAGTGGAATGTGTTGAACAGTCCTTTCTTGATTAATGCGGTACTTCTTCAGGAAGGATATAAAGGTCAAGGTTAGGAGGACTACAGTGATTTACTACCAGAAATCTGTTAGGTATTTTGAAGGGTGTTATTCAAATGTCTGCTTTATTTCCAAACAAATGACTGAACTTGGATTGGGTGGGTTTGATTCGAAGGCCGCTGGAAAGGAGAAAGCAACAGATTTGTTACTATTACTAAAAAAATGAATAAATAAACTTCTCGAGGCCTTTCTAGTCTAGACTGCAAGTGTCAGGCCCTTCTGACTTCCGCAGTTGATAATGTCTTAATGACACATACTATCTACCATTGCCTCTATGAAGTGTGCCTCTGAGTGCTACCATGCTATCAAAACAATCAGCATCTGGCTAAGTTTCTTTCTAGTGATATCTAAGGAAAATTGATTTCCATTCATTATAAAACAATTTGCCCCTTAGCTGGGGGCAGTTTTCATCAACTCGAAAGTGATGAAATAATGATGGCAGATTAACAGATTATTTCTAATTTATTCACTTTTAGTTTTCTAAAGAAGCAAGTAGGGCAACTTACTCAATTATTAGGTTCTTTTTAAGATGTTTGAAATGCTTTTTAAAAAGCCCCTGGACTTAGTGATCTGCCCATACAATAGGATATTACTGAGAAAGTCAACTTCTATATATTCTTATCGTAAGAAGTCTAGACTATTTAGTGGTCTAATTTGTGTAAAAACTTACCTGATCTGCCTCTACGTTGTACTTTTTCAAAACGTTTACATGCTTCTTGTATCTATTTGGCTTAATATTTCAGGTGAAAACTTAGAAAATTCTAGTATGTTTGTCTTTCCGTTTTAACTCTGAAACAAACAAGAAGATGTATCATATTTAAAATTATTTCAGTTTGAGCAGTGCTATTTTTTTCATTGAATCTTTGGGAAACTTTAGCAAGATTCTCCGGTGTAGATAAAAGAGCAATGACCCATATCCTACCCACTGCAACTTTTCATGTTGGAGACTCTCCATATAGAAAAAAACTAGCTGGATGTACATGTATAATGCCTTTTGTCTGGATCGTTGGATAGACCCCTGTGAGTTCACACGTAACAGGATGAAACAGAAGGCAGATTGTATAGGCCAGATTGAAGCATTCAAAGCTAGGAGATGAGTCACAGAATAACATTATTTCTTAAGAAAATTCAAGATTAATTTATTTCTGACAGTGCTTTCCTGCAGATCTTCCCCACAAAAGGCCAAAGTCATGGCCAAAGAAGAGACCATAGCTAGCTCAGGTGGCACTTTAAAGTTAAGTCACTGCTGTTGGACAAAGCTCCTCCTGGCTTCCCTCATGTTCCCTCAAAGACGCCAGACTTAGAGATGGGCCCCGTGGTTTTTCTATAGCACCTCCAGCAAAATTTCATGAAGTCATCTTAATGGAAGTATGTCAGATTTGTACCCTTCAGGTAGTTCTGCATGAAAAGACAAACTAGGAATTATTATCTCTATTGCTAAATGCAAAATCTTATTAAATGTGCATATTGTTCCTACAGTCAAACTTCACTGACTGTAGACAAGTCATGATGTGTGGGTTTTTTCACCATTCTTATTTCTAGGAGTCAAATACAGAACAGGCAGGACAACTTTACTGGTGTGTAGTGACAATTGGCTTTGAAAATAATTTTTGTTAAATTTTGGTCCATTATCTCAATCTTTTGTGCTTTGTCATCTTGAAGAAGTAGCTAGAGAAAAATTTAAAAATTGATAGATGTTTGGCATTTTGGAATAATCTTGCCCTCGTAAAATGGATTGAATGAGACTATAACGTCTGTTAAAATAAAAAACTAGGATATCTGTAGGTCCACTGATATGCCTAGGAGCAACATCATGTCACCTCTCTCCCTGCTGACTCCTTTATTTATCATCTGTCCTCTCAGGCTTACAAGAAACACCTTTAAGATCAGAGAATTTAAGAATAAATGGTCTCTGATCTCATCGTTCTGATATTTTCATGATCACAGAACTAAACTTAAGTCATTAATGCAATGTTTTTTAACTGTACCACCATATAGATCACTTTATTATTTTTTTTTTTTTAAAGAAAGTATCTAACTTTCTTACATACAGCAGATTTTAAAAAGAATTCTTGAAAGTGCCTTTGAGGAAAAATTGTTAAATGTTGATAAAATTTAGGATTCAGTAAGTCAAGCCATAGCAGTGATTTTCAAACAGTTCTACATTAACGACCAAGGAATATCTCTGCTAAGAACTTCATGACGAAACTTTTGGAATGAAAATGCGAAATGGAATGAGATAAAGAGAAGGTCAAAGAGAGCTTATGTGAGACCTTATCAGGCAAGACTTTTCATTACTCTCTTCTTATGTAATCTTTTCTCTGGGTGTAAATGGGTCGTAAAAGTTAATGATTTAAGAACAGCTTAATCTCGTGATGAAATCTTACCCATAGTATTTCAATATAGTTTGAAAGATTAAGGACATGTGATTCATAGACTATGTGTTGAAAGGTAAATTGCTTACTATGTATTTCCTGATACATTCTATAAGAATGTGTGGATAATGTGCAGGACTCTTTTGGCTCTATGGGAAAGATGAAGCTGCATGTTATTTTTACCAATAGTCTTTGACTTCATCATCACTAATGAAAAGGAAAAAAAATTGTGGTGTCTTACTAGATTGTAAAACTTCCCAAATATACACTTATTCTGCAATGTACAAATTGAGAATTGTTAAATAAGAACCTGCTTGGACCATTAATAAGCACCATCTGTTAAATGTCCATATAAGATTTTTACATTCAAAAAGAATCTACAGAAGATTGTTTTAATGTTAAATAGTATGGATAGATTTTTTTTAACCAAATAATGTTCTCCCACTTTTTAAGACTAAATATTGTGACTGATTAAAATGTGTGCATTTTCATACATAGAGCCAGACAATACAGTTTTTTAGCAGTGTTTATTTTTGTAAAAAAAAAAAAAGAAACCAATGAATTTGAAAGGAAATCATCATATCTGTCTTTTGATTGCACACTTTTAAACAAAAATAATACAGTGGAGAATGAAAAAAACAATTTTTATGTTGCTACTTCAAAATAACACCTAAGTCTATGAATGTTCAAAATGAAAATATATATACCAAGAATGCTAGATTGTCTATTTTACATTATCTACAAAATGTATGTTCTAATCCAGCCACAAATCATAGGAAAATACTTTGATACATGAGGATAGCTATAAACATAAGAACATTTTGGAGGGAAATAACACACATAAAAGCTCATTAAATAATTACAACAACAAATAAATAGTTTGTTCAGCTTTACTTTTTGCTTGCTGCCATGCATATTTTAATTTTTTGGTATACTGAGATAAGAGAAAGGTCAGCATGCAAGGCATTTTTTTTAGAATGAATCTGAAAGCAGGTACTAGGTGTTGTATTTTTAAGCTGTTGTCAGAAGTTCATAAAACATTATATAGAAGGCAATAGACATGATAACTGTTCTCATGAAAACACACAACAAAGCATCTTTTTACAAAATAGACTTCAGTGAATACTCATGGCAAATTTTCTTTGCCTCCATGGCTGGAGAAAATGTAAAAGTTTTTAGTATGGGTTTGGACGGCTTGTGTTATTCCCCATCTTGAGCATTTGAAAAATCACCCAAAAGGTCCATATGCTGAGAATGCCCCTTTTGATTTTGGTCAAAGCAATAAGCATGTAGTGTCAACTGAGAACACGGCAATGGCAGACTTGTCTTTAGGCAGTCAGAACGGTAAAGCAAATGGTTACAGGTGAGTTCAATTTTGGCAGGAGGAGAGGGAGATGTGAGAGGAGAGAATGTCTGACTTCTAACTTGTACTATGTTTGCTGGATTTACTGGCTCTTTTCCTCTCTTTGTGATGCTGGATAGGTTTTGCTTGGGAGGTTCCCTCAAAGTTGTGACTAGACTCATTGTGCTGCCTGGTGTATCGCTTGCACTTGCAGGCCGTGACCACAGTTATTTTGTAGGTTCTTATACTTCCATCCTGGCACTGAAGCTGGATCCTCTGGGTGCGAGTTTTGTCATTGACGCATCTCCACTCTTGCGAGCTCCGCCTGCTCCAGTACTTGGTTCCATAACCTCCTCCAATCCAGTTGGGGAGCAGTGGCAAAGGGAGGCATTCACCAGCACACACCAGCTCCTTCAGTGGATTGATGCTGGTGCACTGGCCATCTGAAATGTACTTGGTGGATCTCAGTTCCCGACAGCCAACTTGAACACGATCTGCAGAATGCACAGAATAATAAACACAGATTCAGAATGGAGAGATTTCCTTAACCAGTCATTTTCACATTAACAAGCTATGTTTTGCAGAAGTTCAAGTAGGCTGTAATCTGTGCAGGACATCTCTTTACTGTTGTGTCCCCCAACACAAGGGCGTCAAGTGCTGATGGTATCTCTGGGTATTACTACAGCATAAAGAAATCATAATGATATGCACTTCGGCAGTTGTGGTAGAAGAGGCAATTTTATTCTTTATCCTTCTTCTCAGGGACATACCTTTTAGAAGAGAAAAAATGCCCCAAGGGAATAAATGTTTCCTGCTTGTTCTCAGTCTAGGGAATCTGCTCTGTGATGTTTACAACAATTATGTTGGATCATTAGCAAGGGGGAAAATAGCGCTTTGGAAACTGTTTCTGTGCTTTTAAATGAATTTCAAATAGTGTGTTTCTTCTCATTCCACAGTTACAGTGGACTGAGTCTCCCATGAGCGCTGCTGCTCTGAACACAGATACTGCAGGAGTGGTAACAGCTGAAGTTACCAGGGAATGGCGTTCTGCATGCAAAGTTTGAATGATTAGCAGTAATGATTTCAGAGTGGTCATTTTGTCCTTAGGGTAACACCACCTTTGTATCTGTAGTAGTCCTTATATTGTATGTAACATAGAGGATCCTGCAAATTTCTCTCGGGCAACTGACATAGAATCAACACACAGAGCTTCTCATACAGGCATGTTTGTACCCGTCTGTATGTGCAGCTCTGCACCCTGCAATAAACACAACTGTTTATTTCAGTAATTACACTTTGAAATAAACGCCCACAGTGCGCTTAATTTTAATAAGCAATCTTTACTGGCTATGCTCTCCCTCTTTCTGAAGGACAATTACGGCGCAGATTCTACACACAATGCAATTAACTAACGCCTTTAAAATAGAAGTAATTACTAGAAACATTTTAGAGTGAATCATAAAAGGCTTTGAAGGTACATCTACATATCACAGCTACAGGCTGCTTTTGTTTCTACTTGGATTTTTTGGAAGCGAGTTCTGAACAGAGACAGTGAGTTAAGATTACTTCACCCTGTCCCCCGTATCTCGGGGTGGGCAGTCAGAGGGATTGTAAATCTGTAAATCGGAGGTACTCTTTACAGGACTGTTCTGCTCCCTGGCTTGCAGAAAAAGATTCAAGCTTGCCTTCCTGCAGCTGCACGCAGGAATGTACCTGGAAGCAGCTCGTCACAGATTTGAGTTTGTCTTTCCTTCTGTTTTTATGTCTTTTCTGGCTCAGCTTTTCTCCAGTGACAGGTCATTGAGGATGAATACCTACTGGGCTGCTCCAGTAATCTCATAATGATGAGATGTTTCCTGTGCACTTAAACCCTTAGCATTCATAGGAGCTGACACACCTGGCTTAGCTGAAAGGTATCGGTGTCACTTTTTGCCTTCACTTTCCAGGGGTGACGCTATTTTTATCGTATCGTTGTGGGTGGGTTGGTGTGTGTATGCATGTGTGTCTGTTTGGATTTCTTTCATTTTAAGGAGGCGGGCAGGGGAGGGAACAGATAAAGTCAGCAAAAGGTTTCCAGATCCCCATGTATCTGACATATATACATAAAACTCAGCAGGAAAAGACAAGATACAAAAGGGCAAGTTAGAGCAGAGATCATAGGTAAATTATGAGCTGATTTGTTTACTTTTGCTGGAGGTGTTAGGCAGGTAAGTGCTACAGCAGGAAGTAAAACTAAGCAGCGGGAACAAAATTCAGATTTTTTTATTGCATTTGAAAAGTAGCCCAGACACCTCCCCTGCCCACAGTGGGAGGGTGAGTTAAGAGAGTAAGCTCTTTGCAAATGCCTCTCACTCCTTTTCCTTTATCTTACTTCCCTGCCGGATAACCCAAAGAACCCGGCGTTCCTGGATGAACCTCCCTGAGGAAGTAACCTGCCCGAGAGAGCCGGTCCTACAGGACTCGCACGGGGGTGGGAGGCTTGCTCGGGGGCCGCCCGGCGAGCAGATCCCAGCCAGGAACCAGCATCTTCCCTTGCCCCGGCTTCCCCGAGACGCTGGTTCCCTACAGCGCCGACTCGGGGGGGCAAAGCGCGCTGCAGCGGGGCGCCGCGGACGGGGCCGGGGGGCTCCGCTGCTGGGGCCGGGCCGGGAGGAGCCCCTGCCGCCGCCGGAGGGACACGGGCTGCGGGAGGCGGTGGGAGTGCCGGCGGTAGGATACTCACTGTTACGGTCGGATCCAGTGCTGGTGTAGTGCCTGCCTCCATTCCTGGCTTGATTCAACGTGCTGTTGCTGCTCGGGCTCGCTGCAGCAGGTTTAACAACGTGTGAATAAAGTATCTCTGTGGCATCGTTCTTGAAAGCCGAGTAGCTTTTCGTGAAGATGCAAGCTAGGAGAAAGCCATAGAAGTGAATGGCAGGGAGAAGCATGGTTGGTTCAGTCTCTGTCTGACAGAGCTGGATGAAATATTTTTCTTCGGCTTCTTCTGGGTAACTCTGAAATTGCTCTTGAAGGTTTCCTTTATATATTCAGAGAGGCTTGGCATTCATTCAGGTGTAAAGTTGTGGATAGCTTCAGAATGAAAACCCACAAAAGGGGTGGGATCCCGACATGAGCCTGTGAAGACCTTTTACCAATAGGAGTGAAGACTGCAGTAAAGGAGGAGTTAGATACACTAATTGCAGGATTCCTCTTTGGGGCTTTGGAGGGTATCGGAAAACTCTTGGGCACCACACAGCAGCATTCGGGCTGAGACCTAGAGGCTGCCGGCTCTGCCCTGCCAGTCCGTGTGGCCCTGCATGCCTGGCTTTTTTGTGCGATGTGACTAACACGGTGTCAGAAGCAGTCTGTCTTGCCCCTGTTATGCAAAGTTACGTCCCCTCTTCTCAAATGTGACTTTCAGAAAACTTGCCAGCTCTGTAAGGATACAAAAGTTTATAGAACTTACAGAAGACTGACAGTTACACAAATACTGTCTGCTATATACCAAGATCACTTAAAATAATTGTGAATAATTTAAAGCTGCCTCTAGATGCTTTAAATTATGCAGCTTTGATCAACAAAGAGCACTGCTAGAGAAACTACTTGTTTTAGGGGTATATTCTCTCCCTGGTGTGCAGAGTTACAAGTATGTATTTCTGTATCACCACGCATAAAAAGCATCTCCTCTAGGCTCTTTAGTACAAACATATCTATATTCATAGCCTCTCACTATGCTCATTCACCAAACTAGTCTTTTTTAGTTTTGTACATTGCCTAGAGCATTCTTATATTTTTAATGTATTATTTCATGTGATAAAGAAAACAAAGAGGAAAGAATAATCCTTATTTTGGCATGCTCTTTTACTGTGTCACACACTTATTTGATTTTACATAAAATTACATGGCCCAAATCCAAATGTTAGTGTAAATTGAGATGCTGTCAGTAGGCCAATGCTTGTCTGCATCATGGTGAATGCTCTATAAATTTTCATTATAAATTAAACAACAGTGATCAACACTGAAAGCTATAGTGTTCTAATTAAAAGGAAACCTTTTTCTTGGGAAAAAGCACAACCATGAAGGAGGCCACATTACGTAAAGTTTAGACTCTAATCTCACACTCTTTGTAACTGAGTTGATATCTGTAGAGTCATCCTGGATTTTTTTTGCTGTAATGAAAGCAGAAGTGGAACACAGGTCAGTTATCTCTACTGTCAGGGTCAAAATCTCAGTCATTCAGAGAAGACAACTTTTTTTCATCCTAGTCAGAAGCGGACCTTTGTCTGTATCAGCAACACTTCCCTCTTGCATCACCAAGAAAGTTACCCTGGACTTCAGCAGGAGTAAGGACAGATCCACAGGAAGTGCCGAATTGATAGCCTTTGCTTAAAAGACACAGGAAAAACAGGAGTGTTGCAAGGTGAAGTGAGTTTCACTGGCAGAGCTGTGTGTGGGGAAGTTAAGTTGATTGCCTGCATCTATTATGACTAGCCCAACCCAGTTCTGGAATAACAAGAATGTTGCAAGGCAGAGTGAGATCTTTCAGCAGAGTAATGTATGGAGGAGTGGGATCGCTGCTAACCCCTGACAGAGCTCCAACTTCCACCCTCATGGAACATCTTATTTAACCACAAAAGCAAAGATGTGCATTTTAACTTCCCTTTAAAATAAAGTAGAAAGTTTCCTTAAGCAAATTATCAAAGATATGTACATTACAGACCATTAATATTTGAGCATTATTTCTCTTTAACAGCAGCTAACCAAAGTTCTACTTCGCCTGTGTTCAAGTCCTACTTCACTTTTTCTCATATTTGCAGATCATACAGATTTTCACATATCTCACCTGTCGCGCGAGATAGTCTCTGCACTGAACTGAGACAATAGAATTAAAAACATGGAACCCATTTTCCAACTATCCACAGTACCTGTGAACACCAGTCAAGGGACCTCTTCCTAGTAGAAAGATTTTCCCACATTAGATGAGACTAAAGAAAGTCAGAAGTTTCCCTGAAAGCTGTTTTCTTTGAAATAAGGCACATAATCTTCTCATAGGAAAAATGAATGGGACCTTGGAGTGGTTATAGGACTGGGTCTGCAAGGAGCTTGCTAAAACTCAATCTTTTTAGCTTTCAATGAAAGTTAAAAGTCATCCTTTCAAATTCAGGCTATATGAAACCATTAAGTTCGTCACATACTTCTCTTGGTCTTGTTACTTAAAGAAGGAAGACAAACCTCTTACAGTCTTTGTAAAAGGAAAAGTTTGGCCCTGAATTTGGCATAGGAAAGATAATACAGATGACCTCATTTTTCTGTGCACTAGAGTATTTTTATTTCATTTGTATTTTCCACTTGTTACCAATATTATGTGAAATGTCATTGTTTCAGTTCTTTGGTCAGTACTGTCAGCCTCTCTGCTTTGAAAGATAAGCAGGCTTCTGAGGAGTTTGTCAGTTAATTTGATTATACTTTCTTTTGTCAAACCTAGACCTTACAATCTTTCACTTTTTCTGAGTCTTCCTGAGAGAGAGATTAGAAGTCATGTGAGGGGAAGGGATGCTGGTCAGTCAGATTTGGTTATTCTTCCTGAGTGAACCTCACAACAAAAGGTGTTTCTTAATCCTTAGCTCAGAATGGGTTCCTAGACGTAAAATATTTTTTGCTATTGTTAGTTAGATGATTGTGATAAGTTCTCAAAGGTGAAGGCTATAAATTACCTTTGTAGCCTCCAAAGTAGACTTATACAATGTCTGTCCTTATTCTAGTCAGATTCGATGGCTTGTGTAGAACATTGCTCTGTGCTTAATCTATAATATTGGCCATAAGGAATATATTACACAAGGTCTTTGAAGTCTATACTGGCTTCCTTTTTGCCTCTGGGCATAACTCAGGATGTTCTTATTGATCTATAAAACTCTATATGCTTTGAGTCCTAGGCAATAAATTCTCTTTCCTGTATCTTCCATTATGACTCCTGAGATCAGCTAGGACATACTGAGTATACCTGAGTGTCTGGAGAGGTTGAATGCTCAACGTGAAGGGCCCAGGAGAGTGGATTTCACTGTTCCTAAGGATCCACGAGAGCTCCATTCTGCTGCTTGGCATGGTGTAAAGGCCATTATTTAGTCAGATCCTTGAAAGGTGACTGTGGGGAAGGCACAGGGAAGAAATCCGTTAACCAGATTAATTTAAATGTTTGTACACGTACCCAGGGACAAAGTGCTACATTTAACTACAGGCTTTTTTAACTCTAACTGCTTCTTGTATCTTAACAGCCTTGCTTCTGAATGAACCTAAACACGGTAGTAAAGCCATCCATCACTCTTCAGAGAGAATGATATCCAGAGTATCCACACCTTAAATCTTGCTTTCTCCATTTTCTGTAATGGAAAAAAAAAAACACACTTCTCTCAATGGATGCAGAATAATACGAGGCATATGTTCTGTAAAGATCCCCAAAGAGGATTCCCCTTTTCATGGTCATTTATAAGTCTGTCAGGATCCCATCCTCCATGTTTCTTAGACACTATAATGATGTCCAAAAGGCAGAGTTTTGTGTGGAGTGCACACACCTGTCTAGCAGCACAAAACAGCCACAGGGAACAGAAGGGTATGCACTGACAAGTACAAATGACTGCCAGAGAGCCTTGTCTTTGCAACCCACATGATCACTGAACATACACAAAATAAGAAATACCCACTTTTTCATAAAACTTGGGCCTGCCCAGTTTTAATAACGACAGGAAAAGGCCAGAATTAGAATGAAGGCTGCAGAGAAAGAAAGGTTCAAAATTCATTTTTACATTTTTTTTGTTAGTCTCAAAGAGAAGACCATTAGGGCATTGCACTTCTGACTTGTTTCGAAAGGCAGATACTTTGAGAATAAGTACAGGCTCAGATAAATGACTGCAAAAAAGAAACTGACATTTATTACTTTGCACCTTAAAACAGAAATGACTGTCAGGCTATTTTCTGTTAAGCAATAAGCTTATTAGTAATGTACTTCAAAGCAGCATAAAATGTGATTTGGAGCATGATAAGAGAACTTGTCTGAAAGTGAGGTAAAATTGTAATAAATGCAACTGTTGAGAACTTGTAAGCTGTTGTGCAACAAGTCAGCATAGTTTTAAAGCTCATACAGAAAACATGTCAGAGAACCATGATACCGCCCCACAAATTCTCAAACCAAAGATTTTTTGAATACTGAAGTTTTTCTATACTAAGTGGTACTTTTTAATTTTCTCAGCAAATTACATTTGAGAGATTCAATGGAAAACATAACATATATTCTCATTAATGAGAATGACTAATTAGTTCTGATTTATGTCTTCTTCATCTGCCTAAGATTTCATATTACAATTTTATTTTTTTCTACTTGCTGTTACACATAATGTAGACAGAATAATTTAGGTCAGGCTGTGGCTTCAAAGGAGGCAATTTATCACTTTTTTCAAAAAACAATAAATACATACTGAAAAGAGGGAAATATTTAAGCTTATTTTGAAATTCTAGGAAAATTTAAAGTAGACTGAAGAACTGCCTGCACTAATTATAATTGCCACCTCTTCTTGAGCATTTGCAGTAAGATTTTAAGACCAGATTGAAGACAATGTGGCTTATTATAGTCCAAAATACCTTTTATTATTTTCTGCATACGCTGAAGAAGAAAGAAAAATAAAACAGGGTTTTACAAATGAAAAAAAAAAAGATAAAATAACATCTTGTTTATTTAGGGTAACTTTTTTGGAAACTCTTAGGTGACGTTGAAATGTAGCACTTATATTTTAAAGATATTTAGGGCAATAAAGCAGAATTTTTTAATATACGTAGACACTGAAGTCAACTGGACTTCAGTATCTACATACTTTCTAAAATGTTGCCCTAAGGAGTGAAAGTCCTATTGATTTTCAGTGAGCCAGTTGCTTAAATGCTTTTGAAAATTTTACCCTGAGGTTAAAATTCTGAAACTCCTACTCAATGTTAAGCAGGCAAAGTCCCATCAACATGCCCCAGTTGCAAATAAAATAGAAACTGAGTAAAGGTTTTGAAGTCTGTCTTGTTTCTTTACATGTAATTAACTGAACTCTTAATATATCACTATGTTTCAGTAAACTGCTTTGTGTTTCTAATTACGTGGTCTGAAATGATTACAGTGTATTTAAAAAATGCACACTCTACAACAAACCAGCTAAGAAAATCTGGCATAGTTTCAGGATTTCCTAGGCAAACACTTGCCAAACCTGTTGTTAGATCCAAAGTTGTAATTTAAAAACAAGCCTACAAGGTATCTGGAAGAAGATCCCTCTTTCCTTCCTTCTGCTCCATCTCCCACTGCCTTAGAAGGAAATCGCTTTACCTTATCAAATCAGAACAGTTACTGACATTTGTCTCCTGGTAAGAAACCTGTCCCTGCTACATTCAGATTTTAGATTTGGCTAGTGCATATTCTTGTTAAAGAAAAAAGTTGTCTTCACCAAGAATGTTAGTGTCCAAATTCTTCAATCAGATAAATATGCACAACTCCCTCCTGAAATTAAGGAAGTACCTGAGGGCAAAACCTGGCCCCAAATTAGAATTTTAATAATTGTAATACTGTATAATCCTTTCGCTGCCAAGAGGCAGAAATGGCCCATCCTGTACAACAAATTCATAGACTTACCACGCACTCAATATCAGGGTTTCACTTATAAAGCATGAACCAGAATGTAGTTGAACGAAGTGTATACAATTTTTTTAAATAAAATTAATCCATCTGATATTATGGTGCATTGTGCAGTACTGAAAATCTCTTCTTTGCACATGTAGGTTCTGCTATAATTCAGCAAATGTTTCCACATTATCACCCCAAACACAGTTTTAAACACTGGGAACCTTAATTAAAATGGAGATCTGTCTCTCTCTCAAAGGATAAGAATGTCATTTCATGTGTTGGTTTTTACTCTCAGCTACGGATATTTCTTTCCTACCTGAAGTTAGTTTCAGTCACCTAGTTCTCTTTTAAGTCCCAGTTTCTTCCATCAACGAATGAGCCAGGCTGAATGAAATTAAGACACAGAACAAAGTATCACCTGCTTATGCAGACACTACAGCCCATTCCAGACTTCCTTTCCAGCAATTTTATATACCTTGAATTCACACGTAAAAGAAAACGTAACAGAAAGACCTGATAGATCCCTGCCAATTGAAGATCTCACTGGAATGCTCTTTTAAGACAGTAAGATTACATTTTTATTAAACCTTAGTTCAGTAAAACTTCTTATGACTACAGTACAGCTCTAACTAATAAAGTGGCAAAATGCACACCGAAAGTCAAGTTTCCAAAATCCTAGGGCTAAGTGCTGAACAGGTTTTTAGGTGTTTTTACAGTGAGAACATTTTGTTGTTGCTGTTGACTCACGTACACGAATACAACCTATAGAAACACATGGCTAAGAGTGTGAAAAATGCTACTGCCACAAAGCTGAGAGGTGGGAATGACTATTCAATACATTCCACCTATTCTCCAGGTTGTATGTAAAATTTAATATCAAAACACTTCAGGAAAAAACAAAGAATGGAAATTCTTTGCAGCAGTAGGTGTCAAGATTTCAAAATCTTTTCTTCAATCCAAGTCAGAAAAAAATCCTCACATTCTGAGACAACTTACAGAAGAAATTTCAGAGAAAAAAAAATCTAACCAGATGTTACTCATTAGTTTTGATTTTTTCTTTGATTAATCTTGACTTTTAATAATGAAGGTTCAACAGCAGCAGAATAACCCCTGCCTTAAGCATGACATTAGGTTTTAAAGGGTTATTTTCTTTTATCTTATCTAATCGTAGAACTCTCAGTACACCTTTACAGTAATAAACAAATACTAGCTGTACTTGCTTAATCACAGAGTTTTAGCAAAACTATCCTCGAGCTTGAAATGCAGTGGGATTTCAGTCTTCAGCTAATGCTCTATGTATCTATATGATCACAACAGATTAGCATTTAAAATTAAAATGTAGTTAAAGTAATATGGTTACAAAACAACGAGGCCGGTGTCAGCAGAGATGATGAGCAACAATAAATTCAAGATGACTACTTCTCCAAAGATTAAACTGTGTCCATACTGTTCATAACTGACTGTAACAGTAGTTCTTGTCACTATTGCACCTGACATCAGCATCCAGAAACTGAACAGGCTCCGTAACGAATGTGTGTTACGCCACATTCAAAATCTTGTCACAGTTTCATCGAATCACAGAATGATAGAATGGTTCGGGTTGGAAGGGACCTTAAAGATCATCTAGTTCCAACCCCCCTGCCATGGGCAGGGACACCTTCCACTAGACCAGGCTCCACAAAGCCCCATCCAGCCTGGCCTTGAACACTTCCAGAGATGGGGCAACCACAGCTTCTCTGGGCAACCTGTTCCAGTGTCTCACCACCCTCACCACAGTAAAGAATGTTTTCCTTATATCTTATGTAAATCTACCCTCGTTCAGTTTAAAACTGTTACCCCTCATCCTGTCACTCCACTTCCTGATAGAGAGTCCCTCCCCATCTTTCCTGTAGGCCCCCTTTAAGTACTGGAAGGCTGCTGTAAGGCTCCCCAGAGCTTTCTCTTCTCCAGACTGAACAGCTCCAACTCTCTCAGCCTGTCTTCATAGGAGAAGTGCTCCAGCCCTCTAATCATCTTTGTGGCCCTCCTCTGGACTCACTCCAACAGGTCCATGTCCTTCTTGTGTTGGGGGCCCCAGAGCTGGATGCAGTACTGAAGGTGAGGGTCTCACCAGAGCAGAGCAGAGGGGCAGAATCACTTCCCTTGACCTGCTGGCCACCCTTCTTTTGATGCAGCCCAGAATATGGTTGGCTTTCTGGGCCAACCAGAGTGGGTCTGTACCGTTTATGTCTGTAATCTTGAGGCAATTAAGACATTTTCCAATGCAATACATGGTTGTTATGAGAGAGATTTATTTTGGGAAATCAGTCTTAAGTCTCTTTGGAATTACAAACTGGTTTAGATGACATATAAACAGAATTCAAGAAAGGAAATGTCAGAACATTCTGTTTGTTCACTCAGCTTTTCTGCAATTCTTCAAAGCTTTTCACAGGGTTGCTTTTCTAAAATGTATCCTAACATGGAAACATTATACAAATAAACCTTTCATAACTGTCAACATCTGAATTTGTTTTTCAGGAGGAAAATTTCCAATAAATTTTCACTCTGAGGAAAAACAGAATAGTATCCTCCCTTCTGGTAGTTTTCATCTAAAATGTAGCTCTCATCTCACATATTCATGCCCACCTGATTAGAAAAACATAACAATTTTTACTGTAAATGGAAAATCCCGCAGGTGAAAATCCCTAGCGTGATTCTTCCATTATTGGCCTCCTGAAAGTCCAGGAGAACCATGTTTCCTTTTTAAGGTTGGATGTAGCAAACCATCTTTGTAAAAAAAGCCAGTAGGAGATGGTGTTTTGGTGTGTGCCTCTGACCTGCAAAATTTTTGGTTTTCTCTTGACTTGCTACCGTTGCTACGTCTTGGGAGGTATGAAATCTCGTCTTCCGGCTTCCCTTCAGAGTTTTGCATCACAGATGCTCATTTCCGTCCACCTGTAGTGTAGCTGAAGGGAATTAGTGTCCCATACGGAATCCCTCCTTTACTTTCTCAGTTGCAAACTCTGGCAAGCTGTTGGAGCATGAGAGGTGTGATAAGGACTGCCTGGCATTTCCGTGTCTGTCCACCTGGTTCCTCTGTGTAGGAAGCACCTTTAGCAACCAACAGAGAAGGCAGAGGATTGGGAGGGTATCTCTCTAGAGATTTTTTTTTTTCCCACAGTTGAAGCTTCAATAGAGAAAAAGTATTTGAAATCCTTATTAAGGCTGCATACTTGCACAATGTCATAAAGAGCTAGTAGGTCAGGCAGGTCCAGGAGGCAATTTGGGGACAAATTTTAAAAGATAAGTATTCTGAGGAGATTCTGTTAGCTAGCAGGTGGCAATGCATTTCATACCCATTTATGTAGAAAATGAGTGGAAATGAATTTTAGTAGTTTCTATGACAGGTGAAAGTACCTGTTGCTGTAGAGCTCCTTACCATAGTAAAGAACCGTATCTGTCAGAGGGTTTTTTTTTCCTTTAAAGAAATTACTTAAAGGAAAACTACTTAAAAATTCTATATGTACAAGAAGTTACAGCACAATTTCTGCTTTAGAGTTGTAAAGGATGTCAGTAAATGCTGTTATATCTCAAATGCCTACATGAACTTCTAGGCCTACTATAGCCTATATTCAGTTTTACATCTGCTTCTTACATGAACAGTACCACATTTACATATGTAGCATGTTATAAATTGCGCATAGAATAGATATTTTGTGCTCCTTCTAAAAAATAATATGGGGAACATAAAAGAAGGATATCTTACTCAGAATAAAATATTTTGTTCTGGGCAACCTAATACATAATTCTTGTCAACACTCAGTATCATTATAACGTCTGTTAAAAAAGCACTAAAACGGAACTACTGGAACTAATTTACTCAATAAGACTTTAATGACTTTCTCTGTTCTTAAGTGAAGTGAGGAAAGGGGTTATTTTATTACTATTAATTTAGTCAACAAGTATAAAAAAAAATGAGTGGATATGATCATTACTAAGGACAGAGGTATATATGGCCATGAAAGACTTAATTTTCTTTTACATTCCAGAAAACACTTACTGTCATGAATAAACTATTTAAGATAGAGAATTTGTTTTATAAATTGCCAGAAGGAAGCACTATGCATGCTTTTGCTGTAGCATTAACTTTCTTTACGTGTCCAATTCAAACCTTGTTGAAGTCAATAGAAATCTTTCAGTTGTCTTAAAGGGTGTTGGGTATAGAGCCTCCATGCAGTGAAACAATCACCAAGAGACTAGCTGGCAGTGTTCCGATAATCCGTGTTCATAGCATGCACATTAAATTAACTTAAAACATCTGTCCAGTAGGTGGCATATGAGATCTCGTAGTCTAAAATGTAAACAAAGCAATGGCATGTCACCACCAACACAGGAAAATGGTATTTCAACCAGTTAGGTCTAAAAGGCCAATATGAACTATAAATGTCTATATGCAGCAACCAATGCGGTCTTTTTATTAGCTTTTACTTTATTAGCATTATTAGATTCACATTTCCGTGTTAAAAAGAGCTCATCATGTTTATGAATAGCTTGGTTTATATTTGATTTATCCAGCTTGTTAAAAATAGTTTACATTTTTCAGTTTATCCATTACTTAATGTTTATTACTAATGTCAGAACACTTGTGCTTATAATGTAGTGGCAGTTCTTCCCAAGTCCTCATTACAAACATCTGAAGGAGGACTTTTTCTCATTCTTCCTGACAGAAATTTAGTCTGCTTAGAGGTCATTAGTGAATGCATCATTCCCTAGAAGCCGTCTTCCCCTCCTACATGCATTGCTTCCTATGGATCTTCAGCACTGAGATTCCCAAGTTCAACCTCATGCCACATGCAGTAATGCCGCTGTAAGAAATCTGGGATTGTCCTTGAAAGGGAGGCTTGGGAATCCTCCATTCTCATTCAAGTCCTCTCTGTATTTATTTTGATACAATTGGTAATGTAACAGTGACTTAATACCACATGACCACGTAAGACTAAACACCACTTTGTGAAACTACAATACCTGAAAGAACTTCAAAATATCTTCATTATCCCCCACACAAAGATTAAAGGAAGGAAGACAGTCCCAGGAATAGAGAGGCTGCTTAATGTAATCATACTTCAGGATTGCTCTTGGTTATTAAGGTCCTTTTTGGCTAAGAATGTTGCAGAGGATTCAAGTCACTCATTGTTTGCCTCATTACCTTCAGCAAAACATCTGAGGAGCAGGAACACTGAGTTTGCTCTCCAAATCTAGCCTTCAGCTTTGTGGTGCACATAATCTTTGCATGGTAAAAGTTCAGGCTGTATCCTGAACTCTAATAGGTTTGGGCTCCAGCATCAAAAGTTGGCGGTGTACTTGAAAATATCTGATTAATCTAATCTCATGATTCTGGGGGCATTACAATGGTTTTTATGTCTAGGATTTGCATCTATACTGTCAAGCATGTGTGGATCTCAGAATATTCCCAAGACCTAACTCTCCCATAATTCACACCACAAAGCCTTACACTAATACCAAGGCGTTATTTTAGCATGAGTGCCAGGAGGTGGAAAAACTCCCGCTATACTCAGAAACACTGATTATACTCAGTGGCTTTGTGTGGGCCAAGCTTTTGTTCAGGCAGTCTGCCTGGCCTGCAGCCAGGCAAAATCAATCATAGTAATGGTTCATCGGCTAGTACTGGGAGGTTGTTTTTCTTTATAACAGCATAGATTATTTAAAACAAGCTGTGAGTGGGCTATGTACAAAAGTATTGATGGAAAATTTGTGGGACATGTGGCTTAGTGTGTGCATGTGTGCAGTCAAACACACTCTTCAGTTCGTAGTCTAGACATGGCCTTATGGCTTGGATTTGGAAATACTGAACCTCACAGAGATGAAAGTAGGGTTTAATACCCTAAGGCAGATGGGTTGGAATGTGGAGAAAACCTAATAATGCAGGTTACTTTAAAGTTTGCAGTATGACTGTGGTCAATCCCGCTCTTTTAAATGGGGAGGGGGGAATTTCATCTCATCAAAATTTGGCAGGTAGGATTCAAGATAAATAGTTTGAATCTCTAGTGACTGTGGTTTGGAAACAAAATTAAGCTTCTAATAAATTTCTGTAAATTTTCTTTCCGAATGTTCTGCTAAACACAACTTCTCTCTTGGACACAGCTGTAATAATACAATATTTTACGTTTATAAAGTGCCTTTCATCCTGAAAATTCCCAACAGACTTTGCAAACTGCATTCGTTCAAAATCACCTAAATGTGACTAAACTGCATGGGGAGCAACAACCAGACGTGGAGGCACAACACATACTTTGGACCACGGAAGTTTGGCCAAAACCACTAGACTGAAATTCTATCACTATTGAAATAATAATACTTTTTTTATCTACGTGGAATGGCCAGGACCCTGGATTTTCAAAATACTCAGTTGATTGTAAACTTTACCAGGCCACTAAGTACCTGGGAAGGTAGAAACAGTGAAATGATTTGGTTAGGACTGCAATAGTAAAAGCCAGGGTGTCTGAAAACTAATGCTTAGAGCGTTAGGCTTTCCTTGCCAGATATATCTGGATATTAGTTCCAGCTCTCTGTGTTTTGCATGCAGATGAGACAGTTGTTGGGTCAAGCAAAAGCACTTTCCTACAAGAGGCTGATGAACTGAATGTTACTAGCAATCTTTTGCCAGACTGGTATGCTCTTTTAAAAATAGAAAATACTAAACATAGCAGTAATTTAGAAAGAAAAGGACTGCATGCAAGCAACTAATGCAAGTAATAGTGTTAGGTGAATGTATATGTTAAGGTCATGAGCTTTTTCATTACAGTGGAAATAAAATGGAGAATATAGAGTGTGCTCATTTTGTTACCTTACAAAACTGTCATATAGCATTATATTTTGGCAACAAGCGTGTTGAAAGATCCAAAAATGCTCGATACAAGTTAGAACTCAAATGTCTACTTCTTTAGAAGAAAGAACTCTCAAGGAGTTCAACTGAAATTGTGCATAAGTGAGGCAGGATCCAGCTTGCTGAAGAGTAGCTGCACCATTCACTGAAACGTTGTAAGTTAAGACTGGAAAAGTAATGGACTTAGTAGGTGGTGTTACAAATATTAAATTAAATTCCAACTGCATTTTTATACATTGAGACAAAAGTCTCAACAAAATAAAAATGTATTTCACCAGAAGAAACAGATTACACTGATTCTTGGTTTACATACTGTATGCTGTCTCACTCCTGCCAAGGGGCCAGTCCTTATCCAAGCATTTTCAGTAAATTATCAATAGAACACTTGTACAAAGTACAACTCATATGGTACAGATAATAAACATGTATATAAAGCATTTCTAAATGTACATTTTCTTTTTCCCTTTCTAATTGTAAACTATAATGTACATACTTTCCATTTTTTTGTATGAGTATTTGGAAGAATTCTCTTAAAACTGGACCATTTTAATTTTAAAAGAAAGTAATGATAACAGTTTATGTTGTTTCTTGGGACCTATTGTTCATTAAAATTGTTTTTTTTCTTTTCCACACACGGTCTACTGGCCAAGTTGTGTGTTATCCTGTGCCACAGGCTGTAAAGTCTTTTATACAGTATTTCTTTGTTTCAAGGATAGCTGTTTAGAAAAACAGAAGGAAAACAAACTATTTCTTTTTAAGTGTATGGAATGCAAATTTTTCTTGTTTCTGAGATTGTATTTGCAGGAGAAACATAAGAAAGGGAAAATTGATTTTGGCTTAAGTCTTTAAAAGAGCCAAAGAAAATAAGCTGGCCACTTCAGTTGGTTCACGAGGATGATTTTGTTTCTATCAGCTTTACATTTGTCTGAAAAAGACACCCACTAAAGCAAGGCATTATTTTTCATTACAGCCCAAGAATAAGAGACTATGGAAGCCACAAAAAATTACGCAAATGATTCATTCTAAAGGCTACAGATATGGCAAAGTATTTGGCGCACACATGACAAGTATTTAAATGTTACTGCTTTTTAAATGGAAGGGTAAACAGAACATGGATCCAATTTTACTGCATTTCCCAAAGCTTTTTTAATATTGGAAGACCGGGGGAGATTGCTAGATGATTATATACAATACATCCAGGTACTTTTGTACTGAACTTCATAACCTGTATTTGACTGAAGAATGTGCTTCAGAAAGGCACTGAAATGTGAAGGAAGACTTCAGCAGATGCAGAATCCATCTCCTCTGCTAATTTGGACATTCACCCTTGCTATTAAGAATGTATGTCTTATCTGTAGTTTGAAGGTTTGGGCTTTCATTTTTTGGCCGCAAAAGGATTTCTCATCTATAGTATTACCTGGTACTTTCCCTTGTGAAGGTGCAGGCATGCTAGATTTCAGTAATCTCTAAGTCTTCTTTTATTTCTCGCTCATTTATCGCTGTTCAGTCTCTCAGACAGCTACCAAGCTACTCAGCTGAACACAAAAGAGTTATTTCTGTCTCTAAGAATATGGTATGAGGCCTACTATACACAGAGTACAAAACTTCAAGGCATTCATGACAAAAATCTAATTTAAGAACAGTGCCGTCAAATTCTCAGCAGTATCAAAGTGAAGACTACCTCAATAATAACAGTTATATGTGTTCCCACCTTTTACAAGCTTTGCTTCATCATGCAAATAGATACTGCTGGAAAATTAATTAGTTGAGGCGGACCCTCATTGCCCCTGGTTTTTTGACATATAAAGATCATATAACAAGAAGTGTGCCTGTTTCAGGCTGGTTGATGTTTTTTCATTGGATGCTGGCCATTTCTACCTCTGTGCAGTTCAATTACGCGTTCTCTCTAGAAACCTCTCACAGTAGAAATTACAGTATCATTAGACTGATTTCATTGAAATGTACTGGTTTATGAATAATACAGAAATGGTCTTTGATTCTAAAGCTAGACACAAACCAGGAGGTTGGTGCTTTCATGGACAAGAAACTAATGTGTTCCTAGAACTTGTGGGAGGAAGGCTGGTGTCATTTGATGTGAACTGGGGGCAAGGTTACGTGTTCAGGCGAGTACTGTGGTTTCAGACCAAAATTTCCATCCCCTAGAGGTATATTTCTTCTGTATTTCATCAGGGCAAACTCTTGAATCTGCAGAAGGCCTTAGCAATTACACTGATGCCCCACATACCAGCTACAGTCCAGGTGCATACCAAGGAATAAAGGCAGTGAATGCTGACATTTTAAAACACTTAAGGGTACATATAGTTGCTCCTCATATTTCCTAAGTGCTGTAGAAGTCACTGAGAAGTTGAAAAAATAACTTTTACTAATAAGCAAGGATTAAATACAAAGATTGGAAACTAATTAGAAAATTGGAGACAGAATATAGTGAATAAAAAGATGGAGCATACTATTAAATAGAGTTCCAAATAGCTGCACATCGTTACTAATCTCTTTAATATCAAATTATGAATTCTGCCTCAACATTTCATAGAAATCTATGACTTAAAGCCAAATGAAGCCTGAGTTCTTCAGTTTTTTGCTTTTTGTGTAACTGTTACCTGTTTGTCATTCTGGGTCATAGGCAGTCACTCCCCACGAATCACACTTCTTGAGAAGTGACTAAAAGATGGATGAGGACAAGGCACAGAGCTGTGCTGAGGGAATGTCTGCTGGGAGAAGAACTGATGTGCACAGGGCAGGAGCAGAGGGAGGCCATGAAGCAGTGAAGCCACCTCCTGAACTGTGGTATTTCCAGAACCTTCCTCCTCATCCAAAGCAGATGCTGGAAAGAACACCAGGAAAAGAAACACTGACACTCTACAAAGTTAACTGAATCAGTCACAACTGTGAGTGTGGGATCTACGTGGTATGGGGTCAACTTTTCTTTTCCCATGATTATGTATCTACTTGTCCAACACAGAAATTGCCTGCTGGCAACAGTTCTCATACTGCAGAGAAAAGAGGAAACAGCAGGGGAAAATATGTTGGTGACTGCAGTGGCGAAGGTGAAGGGAAAAGTTTACAAAGCTATGTAAGTTATATTAAAATGTAAAGCACTGTAGTTCTTACTGACTCAGCAGATATGGTTGGGCACTTGGTAAACTGAGAATCGGACCGCTGATTCAAGAACTAACTTTAGACTCCTAATTTTGAAAAAGTATTGGAAATGTTGGCTTAAATATTGAGAATTTATGAAGCATTTTGCACAGATGGTAATATAGCCTATTGCCATGAGCTGTTTCAGTTTAGTTAACAGATACATAATGAACCATACACTACAGGAACCATAGATTCTGTGTATGGAATTCTGCTAGTAGAGAGTTTAAAATGATATTGAATACTTTCGGAAACACAGAACCAAATTCCACTCAAATACACACCTGTAGCCATATTCAGTAAAAAAAAAAAAAAATTAAAAAATCTCACCTTCTGGCTTTCTGTGAGATTTTTTTTACTCTGTCACGTTTCCTTTCCCCATTGTTACTACAGACTCCATGGGGACCGTAAGTGAAGATTCACCAGAATTCTCCATTGTAAAATCTTCTTTTTGTGTTGGCTTTTGTCCTAGCATGAGATAAATCATCTCCTTCACTTCTGGGACACAGATGGGTATGGGCAACATTCTTCCACTACTGAGTCATTAATCAAAAGGTTCTTTTTTTCCACATTTTAGTGGCCTCCCTTTTTCAAAATTTTGTCATTGAATAGACTGTTGAATATTTTCTGTTTATATAACCCAACCTTTTCCAAAACCAGCTTGAATTGATTAGTTTAGTGTCCATATTCTCTAAACCGTGCAGGTTTTTTACACTTCTAATAAAATATGGATACTTGAGAGCTTTCTGCCTCCATTGAAAGACAAAAATGGGCAAAATGTAATGCAGCAATAAAGAGCACCATTTAGCATTATTGTCCTTGCGCATTCAAATATTGAAAAATATTTGTGAGCTTCCAAAATCCGGTGTTGGTATCTGTGAAATAGATGTAGAACCATTCCTCATTCTTTCAGGCAGCTCCAAAAGGATATGTTGTGGGACACCACCTGGTGGATAAATGTAGTTAAAGCAAATATTTATATTTGCAACCAAGTTCTCATTTTTGTTTTATGAAGTTCCTATTTGCTCAGGTATCTTACAGTTTCCATAGCCTTATTTAGTCTCATAGAAGAGGAAAATTAGAAGTATTATTCTGATTAAAATCCTTCATAAGCATGGCCTCTAAGTAACCCAGACTGTGAACGACCTTTGTGCTTAAAGTACTGAAATGTAACTAATTTTGAATGTTGATGATACACATGTCTGCATTTCACCGTTAGCATTTTAGCATGTGCTTCTGGAGTATTTATCATGCTTTTTCTCACATCGCGAAGCAACCTCAAAGCATAGGAACTAGGTTGCTTTTGGATGAGATCAAACTAGAAGATAAGGTCCAAAAGCACACCTAATGTTCTCCAGCCACAGGACTAAGCTAGCAATACCCCTAAGTAAACCTTCCCGAAATGTATGGTGGGCATGGTAACTCTTAGCACGAACTCTTTCATGCCACAAATCCTTTCCTATTAGCCTGCACTACTTACTCATGTAGACATCATTCATGTGCCTCACCTGAACCTACCTGCAGAGCAGAGACTACCCAGATGGGCTTTGTGAATCTGACTGGAAGCATCAGTCCATCCGGCAAAGAGAACTTCAGAATAGAAACACAGATGGTGCGGGCTCCTGCATGCTTGAAGATTTGTTACATGGATCTAAGGTATGTAATGTAGCAGCTAAGCAAGGAGCCCTGGATCAAAACTCTTCTCCTTAAGTCAAACCAAGTCCAGAACAATTAATTAATTAATTAATTTACAGAATATGCTTTTTTCCCCCCCTTGGTGTGGTAGGATGAATGTTTTGAGGTATTTCCTTCGAAGCAGGATATTCTACTGAATTTCTTAGCATTTTGAAGACAGCATTACTGATAGGTATGTTATACATTTGCTTGAAAAATGCCTGCTACTTTTATATTTCTCATGAAGCAAGCAAATGGAGAGATTGGGTGTCTTTTTTAAAATTAAAAAAGAAAATGGAGACAGAGAATCGCATCTGTGTATAATTACAGCTGATATGCTGAAAATTTACAGATATTTTGTGAGCTCATCCTCAGTGAAACCTCACACAATCATGCCCTTTTTATGCCAACAAAATGAGTTTTATAGCCTGGACTTATCTACATCATAAATGTAAAAATAAGGCAGTGTGTTGGGAAATATTATCAGCACCACTATATTTCTAACAAGCAATACATTGCTGTATGCTGGTTTCTAGGTTAAGCCTGGCTGTAAATTTGTAAGCACATACAACCATGTAGTACCTTCACCTTATACGATACAATATAGAATCTTAAAATATACAAGCTGTATATTTAAAACAAAGTGACCACAAATGCTTACAATTCAGAAAGCAGCAGTATTCCTGCAAAGAGACATCATTTAGTGAAATTGTTTTTACTAGGCCCACCCAATTTTTATTTTTATGAGGCCAAGATAAGTAACATTGATTTCTTAAGTTATTTTAACAACAAACTTAACTAGTCAAGCTTCACATTCACTTTTAGGACTAGTAATGCCTATCAGATTGATGCTTGCATTTAAATAGAGCCCTTCATTTTATTTTAAGATGGTAAGAAAGGCTTTACTGCCTCAGACCAATGGTCTATCCAGCCCGGTTTTTTGTCTCCAGCAGTGGCGATGGGAGAGGCTATTCACAAAGAATAACAAGCCCAGCTGTTTTCAGAGGTCTGTTCTGCTTTCAGTTCCCACGATACACCATTGCTGTGTCAGGGATGCCAGAGGTACATCCTGACCCTATGGCGATATTGCCTGTTTATTTGTCTAATCCCTTTTTGAACCTGTTGACACAGTTTGTCTCTGCAATCTCATGTGATATCAAGTGCCAGAAGTCCACTAGCTTGTGTTTAAAGAAATGCTTTGTTTTACCTGTTTTAAGCTGGTGTTCTATTATTTTTATCAAGTTCTCGTGTTACAGGATAGAGTGAACAGAAGTTCTGCCTTCACCTTATCCACTATTTTCATGACTTTGTAACCCTTCATCGCTTTTCTTCACAGCCTTCTCCTTTCATTGCTGAAGACTTACAACCTTTTTAGTCTCTCCTTATAAGGCAGCTGCTCAATTCCTTATTCATTTAAGTTGCCCTTACAGCTACATGTTGTTACACAGAATGACGAGACATTTTAAATTTTCTTTGAGAGTTTCTTAGCAAATTCTGCGATCCAGTTGCCATACTGGTGAAAAGAGAACTGAAGGTTTCCCTATTATCAATCTGATAGTTGCTTTTCTAGTAAGACAGGTTACTTTTCCTTATTGCTTACTCCTAAGGGTTCAAAAAAAATTATTCTGGAGAATATAATTTGATTTTCCTCCTTACTAATTTCAACCTACAATTTTGTACAAAATACTACTCATTAACTTCAAATTTAAAGTTTTGAGGAGTACCTTATGTTTGCTATAGCAGGCTAATGTATTTAGCTGTGTTTCAGTAATACTTACACTTCCCTCTAATGTGTTATTTGGTTATTCCTTTAATGCATTTATCTATCTGCAGCTCTTTTAATTATGTTAGGCTCTTCTGGAATGTCTTTAAAGTTTTCCTCAAGGATTCTGAATCATATATATTCGTTGCCTTCTCTGACACTCAGCATTTCTCCTGCTCTGGCGACTTGGGTTGAACACTGGTTTTGAAAACGTTCCTTTTTGCTTTCATTTGAGGAGTGTTTTTTCTGCCTCATGTATTTGAGGTTTAATTTTGCATTGGTAACAAGTATTATGTGCAAGTACAGACGCTTATGGCCACAGGTAGCTTATCTTCTTTTCTCCCAGGAGAAAAATACAAGCATTGTGCTGACTGTTACTGATTTATAGAACACAAAGGCCTCATTCATTCTCATTTCAAGGTCATCGCTATGTGATCTTCTTGACAAGTTTGAACAACTTGCAGATAAGCATCACGAAGTCCTCATGAATAACAATGACTAAACTGTCAAGACAGTAATAGTATGATTGAAGAGAGCATCCTCTAAATGCAACATATACTAAGGAATGTGGTGAAAACCTCCATGCCTTACAGTTGTGATAAAACGGGATGTGCCATTTTTGATGTAATAGTGAACTGAATTACTGATTGGAATCAAGTCTTAAACGAATGGCATATTTAGCCAAGAAAAGACGGATTTTGACATCTTGAATAAAGCAGAGTGATATGCAGGAAGCTCAGAGAATATAATATCTTTCTCTGGCTCCTTTGTTCCGATGTGGGAGGCCACTGTATAGCACTCAAGGAAATTCCTTGATGCTGTTGATTTTCATATGAGCAGATTGACAGGATGCACAGTTTGGCCCAGTTGTCTATTTCTGATCAGGATTACAAATAGCAGGGGTGGCGAAGATCCAAACTGACCTATACTGGCAGAATAATTCGAGTAATTATTCAGACAACTGTACTGCAAACACATTTAGTCCTTTACTTTCATGTGGAGTTCAAAATGCTGCAAAAAATCTCATGGTATGCCGCACAATTGAGAGTTCCATGCTGCACATGTTGATTAGTAATGTGGTGAGGTACATGAAACTGAGACAAGAAGATACATACAACAAGGTTCTAGAGAGTTATAAAATGGGTTTATTTAATTCTTAGATAAATTTCATAGAAGTAGGACACATATGTGAAAATTGGACGGTAAAGATTCCCATGCCCAGTACAACTAGGAATGTCATGTATACTAATTAAGCAAACAGAAACAAGAAAATAGCTTGTATGTATTTTTGAGGTGCATACAATTCACAATGGAACAGGTTTCCAGTCTCGGTGCCAGATAAGCCTAGCCAAAAAGGATAATTGATTTGGTTTATGCACCATTGCACAGTGTCTAAAGGCATTCATAATCTATGGTTGATTGCATTTTGAATATTGCCAAAATGAATACAATCCCCTCACTGTTGAACACGATCATAATATTTATATTGACAATTGAGAACTTTGAATAATACATGGTCCCATCACATCTTTTCTATAAAATTAAGACTCTTTTATGTCTGAAATAAAAAACAGATTGCACAGTCCAAATAGTTAGCATTTTGTCAGCATTTTTCAATTAAAATTGCTTATTGGTATAAGTTGTGTCTTTGTCATATAAATATGAAAATACATTCTCACAGTATGTACTTGGATTAAATTCAACTTTTAGTTTTTCTTGTATGTTCTTATAGTAAGCTACCCGCCCTCTCAAAATGAGATATAAAGGAAGTTCTTAGTTTGTGATGCTGAGAGACTAAAACAATGGTCCCATTTAAAAATTGTCTCAAAAGTTAGTATTAAATACGGAGACATCTTTCAAGAACAGTGACCAGGTTTACTTTGACAAAGCACAGGCTGAGGGAGAGTACGTTCTCCCTCTGAAAGAACATCCTGCTTTTCAGCCAAAATTTGGAATAAAAGTTATTCCAAAATTTCTGCTGGATCATGGAAACAATCACTGTATCTTGTGAGTGTCCCAGTAAAGCAAGAATGTAGGATCACTTTTAAGATACCAATTTTCAGGCACTTCAAAAAATTCTTCTCAGATTAAAATTTCACTGTATGCATTTAAGTATTTTAACAGGTTTTTAAACTATTTTATTAAAATATCTTTAAATCCACTTTCTTTTTTTTTCCTAATTGCAGGGAGCCCTGCAATTTTGGCATAGAGTTGAGAGTCAGTAGACCTTAATTGTATTTCCATCACTACCATCCTGTGCTTTTAGAATTCTATGCTTTGAATTCTCCATGCGTAAAACATGGATAAAGTAATTTCCTCATATAAAGCTTCAGGATTTATTGATGGTAGTATCTCTTCACACAAACCGATGGGATTAATTTTGGTTGCTGGGCTTACAAAAAAGTTGTAAGGTATCTAGACATCCTAGAAAAATTTTGAGACCCAAAATTACTGATCTTTCTTTAAGGGAATGGTTTATCAAACCTTCACCTGCAGGAAGGCAAACAGGCTATCCAAGGCCAAAGCAAAGACAGCACCAGTTACACTCATCTTCTTTTAAGGGAATTTTTGGTTGTCAACAAAACTTAAGCAAAAAGGGGGAAAAAAAGGTAAGTGGAATAGCCTCACCACTGCAGTATATACAGTGGACCAGCAGTTACATTTTGCTCATGGAAGGCTTAGATTGTGTCCTGGTTTGAGGTAAAACAGAACCAACTTTCTGTTCAGTAATTTTACTTCTTAGCTAGGCCTCTTCTAACTCTCTGAAATTACCAGCATGTTGTGTCTGAAAACGGTTCGTTCAGAGTGATAAGACAGTTTGTGCCAAGGAATGGTATGCAGAGAGGCTCTTGCTTATACTTATTGCTATAACAACCAAGGTCAGCTAATTTTGTTATTTGCACCGTTAGAGGGTCGGAAGCGGAGGGGCATAGAGGGGTCCCACCTGCGGGGAGGAGGGGACAGGACAGGTGACCAAAAACTGACCAACAGGGGTATTCCATCCCATCTGCCCCATGCTCAGTATAAAAGCTGAGGGATCAAAGGGTCAGCTCTCTTCCTTCAATGGCTGACGTCCGAGGAGGACCCTGTCTGTTCATCTGCCTTTGGTCCCGATCGGTGTGTTCCTGACTCCAACTCTGGAACCCGGTTCCCACTCGTTGCTGAGTCCAGCCTGGGACTTCCCCAGTGCCTGCCAGTGACATCATCTGGGAGCTTAATACAGTTTGGTATATACTGTATCTATTTCATTATTTTCCTTTTTTTCTTATTATTAATATTTTATTAAAGTAGTTTAGTTTCTTCTAAACTTGTAAATCTCTCTTTATCTCTCCCCCTCCTCCCCGTGCACGAGCGGCTGGGGGGGAGCATCTGTCGCCGGCTGTTGGCCAATTTGGCCAAAACCACGACAGATTGAAATTCCTGCCACAAATCTGGCAGAGGAGTGATTTGTGACCCTCTGTACTAGCTGGATTTAGGGCACAGAAGACCTTCTCAGAAGAAAGTGCATACAGAGAGATTGATGCAACTGGCATGTTGTGCTGATGCTGGACAGCCTCTGGGACACGGGCATTCCCTTTGAGTACAGTGGCCCTACCCAAAAATTACCTCTGAATGTTCTCTTAATTCTTTACAGGCAGAGGAAAAGGGCACTAGGCTGCTTTGGGCACCTAACTCCCACAGAAGTCACAGCTGCAAATAGCATTTTCTGTTGGCTGGCTTAGTTTACAGTCTGCCCTGCAAACTGATTTCAGTTAATCCCCTTCTAGACACTAATTTTTCCAGGGCATTGAGCATGGCAAGCTCACTCAGAATTATGAATTTCTGCGAGAGGCTTTCCAGGAGTCAGGCACAGCAATGCTGAGTTTTATAACTCATATGTCTACCTTTTAAATCTAGATAAAGGTCCTCTGCTTTTAGCTGTTGGATAAAAAGGAGATAATCTTTCCTGTGTGAAGAATACCACTGAAGGGAGGCATTGCTTACCCCTAATTTTCACAGTTACATTTCATAATGTGATTGTTAGGACAGAGGCACTTATTTCTATTTTTTTGATCTTACCTTTATGTCTCTATGATTCCACAACTTCATTTTTTTTCTTCTTGTCTACTGTTCCTCCACTATCTTTGTGACATAAAATAGCATGGGCTAAACAACGTAAGTAAGTGATACTGGATCGCTAATGTAAACGCCATCTGCTGAGAGTCAGAGTATAATGAGAAGCTGCACAATTAAGAACTTTAAAGACCAACAGTGAAGTCCTGAAGGCGATCAGGGCATTGAGGACAGAGGTGTCGCGCTGTGTTGTTGTCAGGAGGGCTGCAAAGGTCCACGCTAGCTGTTCTGCAAGAGCTGTGAGGTCTGACTGCCTTGCCGAGGTGACTGAGCATCTTTGAGGTTATGGAGCACCATTTTGGAATTTGACTGTGGGATGTCTCAGGTACCAGTTCCAAATACTCATTTGTGTCATTTTTGAAGTTGTGTGAGGATGCTGCAGAACTGCTTTCTACCTTTGTGAAGCTATTTCTAAAATGTTAATTGGGACTTCTTTGGTTCTTTTAGGCACTATGGGAGAAGATCAGAGCAAATTGTTCAGCATGTGCTGTTTAATTTTAGCACGCACATTTTCTGCCAAAGCTGTTGATGTATGTGGTTAGCACAGTAATAGAGAGGGGGAAAAAAACAAAACAAAACAAAAAAAAACCAGAAAGACAGTTGCAATGAATGGCAGTTTATCTTGTTCTTATTTGTGGTGAGGTTTTTTTGCTAGTGATTATTTGGGAAAAAAACAGTATTTAATACAGTCTCATCTACCCAGGAGTTAAATATTCAGCACTGCTTACTAGTGACCTAGCATTAGCATTAAAAAGCATAAGATCTACTGGAGTTATCGATGTTCTAATAGTACATGTTTTAGACCTTTCTGAGAGTTAATATGCTACTATATAAAAAGCTTGCAGATATATATCCAACTCCAGTAAATTCCCAACAATGCACTGGCAGACACAGGAAAATTGTAGAAAACTATCCCAGTGCAGTCTAGGCAATATTTTATTCTTTGCCCTACAGAATATTTTAATCAAGGCATTTATATATATAAAGTTTCATATATATATATATACGTTTCAGAAAACGTGTACCTTTTTTTGTTGTCTTTCAAGCTGAAACCAAGGACCAGATTTAAAAGCTATTCAGACGTCTAGAGATGCAATTGAGGGTGTAATGTCACCTTCCAAAATGCCTAGCATGAATCAGTTTTCTTAGTCAACCAGATTGCCAAACATTAATTTTTAGGATTTTTAAAAACTTACTAGAACTGCACTTTGTCCCAGAACACCAAAGGGAAACTGTAATACTGGAGAATTTTTTGAGAGATGCCTAATTTTATCCCAAGCTACTGTATTTTTGCCTTGGGAATGTCAGTTATTAAGGTGGAAGAATTAATACAATTTGTTGAAGCTGGATGCACAGTTTCAGCTTAGAAATCTTTTTTCTTTCCACTTGGGCATATTCACAGTTCGGAGAGAGAAGTCTGGAACAGGGTGTAAAAACTAAATTCCTGGAAAGAAAGAATGAATTCAGCTTTGAGAAAAGACAGCTGAGGGGAGACCTTATCACCACGCTCCAGTATTTAAAGGGTGGCTACAAAGAAGATGGAGACTCCCTTTTTACAAGGAGTCATGTAGAAAAGAGGAGGGGTAATGGGTACAAGTTACTCCTGGGGAGGTTCCGATTGGACACAAGAGGAAAATTTTTCACAATGAGAACAATGAGCCATTGGAATACACTCCCCAGGGAAGTGGTGGATGCCCCAACACTGGACACTTTTAAGATTCAGCTGGACAGGGTGCTGGGCCATCTTGTTTAGACTGTGCTTTTGCCAGGTTGGACCAGATGATCCTTGATGTCCCTTCTAACCCAGGACTCTATGATTCTATGAATTCGAAAGTAACAAGGGCTAGAGGAATTTCAAAGGATGGATGGTTTTTACTTTCTGAAAATCTGAAAAGTTAAAGTGCATCAAATTGGCAACCAAAACTGTATAAATATAGTGATGGTTTGGCATGAATTTCATGGAATATATGTTCTTTGCTTAGATTTTAAAAATTAAGGAAATCGAGGATTAAGCTTATCCTTCTAGATACACTAATTTCTTCTCAATTATGTGGGCTAGTTTAACCAGGGTGGGTTTTATACATCTTACACAGTTAAACTGAATCAATACTAAATATTAAAGCATTCCACCTTAAATTTAATCTATCATTTTTTGTTGCAACCAGGGAAAAGAATTTTGAGACAGAATAATCAGAAGGCAAATACATCCCAGCTGTATTCTGAACTGACAAAATGGTGATGGTCCTGGAAAACAGAATTACAATAAGCAAGATCAAACTTATGTCACTACTAAAAGATAGTAAGGAAGCAAAGAAATAACTAGAAAGCATCCACTCGATTTTGCAAAAGTATTTCAAAATGCTGAACTATGTCCTTGTTGAACAGAATATTTTAAACATTTATGTGAAATGCTTTGTTTCAAAGGAGTATTTTTTAAATACAAAAGTTCAGCTCTTACAATTCTTCTTTCCATTTTGAAGCTACCTAAGTTTTCTGGATCACAAGAACTTCCTAAAAATGTTTGGCTTTAACAGAACAATATATTTGAGTAATATTTCTTAGGTGACAATCTTCTTGAATGACACCTTCAATGAGATCAAATAACAAAAGCCAAGGCTATGTATGCATGTGTGTGTGATTAGAAGTTTTTTTATCACATCAGACGTACACCTTTTAATGGTAGGAATTTATTCCTACTCACCGATAAGCGGACACACAAAACAGGGAGCTTCCTTCTATCAATGACCTTTAACAGCAAATCTTCTTTTCCTCAAGGCAAACAATCCAGTAGCTCTGACACCTGCAGCTACTGGAAACATTTGTCTAAGAAGGAATCAAACTAGTGGGAGCCTGGGGAAATAAAGTAAATGGATTGAAAATACTTCAGCTGGTGCTTAGAAATTGTACGGTTACGAAGTACTACTCTTTCCTAATAAAAAAAAAACAGCCTAGAACTTGACAAAAGTTAGCTTACTGTGGTGTTGGAGCAATTACCAAATGTATTTAGAAGAGGAGAAAGCTGTATTATGGATTAAAGCAGTATTTATACGTGGAACTATATGAAGGTAGAACAGCTCTCTAAGATGGTAATTGCTTTTAAAGTTTGCTGGTACTCTGTACAGAACACATCTATCACATTTTAAAAACACAGGTATTTCTGTAGAAGTGGACACTACCCATATGTGATTTTATAACTGTACATGTCTTTTTTAAAAGAAATCACAATCTCAGCCTGACAGGCATAAAAGCCCGATTCTCAAAGGTACCAGTGTACCTAGAAATCCACGTAGTTATCTAAAAGCTCTTTATAATTCACGTAGTTTGAGTGATGTCTCTGTGTTTGACAGTTCCAGAGAGTCCATATTGGATCCAAACTGTGCTCTGCTACAATGGCTGTTACTTGTTCGAATTCCCTACCACTTTTACAAACATACTCTCAAGTATTTTTCTCCCATGTAGTTTTGTGAACTTGAACACATACCTTTGTTAGTCATGGGTCTAAATAATGCCAATACATATCAGCATACATACCATGCCTCTACCTATCATTGCAAGATAATAATATGAAAAATGAGAGCATGGGCATAAGAAAACTTTAATCTGACTTTATTAAAACTGTTCCTACATGAGAGTGAAATCATCCTGCCTATCACCTGTAAAAAAACCTAAAAAGTCAATCATAACTCTGTAGTTTGTGAGAATCTTGCAGTTCATGAAGGTGCACTTCACGCACCTTCTCCAGCCCTTCATCATTCAGTGTTACCTGCTCCCTTTTTCTCAAGCATGAAAGCAAGAAAGAAAAAACAGAATGAGAAACAGCTGTGAAACATAATAATGCTATTTTCATTCTGCTGCTAATTGGCAATAACATAATACATTTATAAATGTGATTATATGAACATAAGAGGAAAATAATGGACTCGATCTAGAAGGTCTGTTCCAAGTCTAGATCCTGTTTTCTGTGCAGGACGTATTGTAATGGTGGCTTTTGCCATGTACACAGATTAAAGAGACAACTGAAAATTAATCCATTAGTTGCCTTTGATACACTGCTACAGCGCCCAGATGTCATTTGATCCTAACTCTTAGTAGCTTTAGCTACTTTTTAGTACCTTTAGCCTAGGTACATTACTAAGTATATGGTAATCATTCATTAGAGAATAAGAGTAGTAACATAGCATACTGTATAATTCATTCACAGAGCTTAGATCAGTAGAGCTTTGATAGGCTAAACAGAAGTTACAGAATTCCAAAATACCAAATCTGTGAGACAGATGAGTCAGGGTTTTTCCCGGGGCAGAAGGCAAGAAGAAAGCAATTTCAGTGCCAAGCAGCCAATGAACATAATTTATCCCATATTTAGATTAAGATGCATGATCAGTATTGTATAAATTAAGACTTTTTGTCTGATTAAAATAATAATTTTATGGGTTCTGGTATTATTATTGCATTCCTTTTCCCTTGAATCAATGTACACACAAGTTCTTACACGTATAAACTCATACTCTTCTTCAGACTTCATTTTTATTTTGTATTTGCATGCATTTCATAGTTCACTATGAATTCAGGACATGCATTTGCCATGTTATATCTTCATGGCATTAACTGAACAATTAAGTTAATACACTTTTGTGGTTGTTGTTACTGGGAAAGCCTATGAACATGTTCCCTGAACCCTCATGGTTCCACAGAGAGTGTTTAGGGGCCAGCAATAGATCCAGACCTTGCAATACTCAGGGTAATTAATTTAGAACTGGTTTTGTGTATCTCTGCATGGCACCGTCTTGCATCACGTAAACGTAGCCTCATTGCCAACATATTAAAAAGACAGAATACCAAAAGTTTACATCTGAAAATTACTTTGGCAGCCATCACAATTAAAAAAAAAAATTTGAAAATGAGAAGTTAAGGGCTTTTTTCAGTATCTGTAGGTTATGAAACCAGCCCAGTGACAAAAAATTCTCTGAATTAATAGGCACAGTGCCATCAGACATCAGTAAGAACAGTATTGACTTCTACATGTAGAGGGCTCTGCAGACATTATCCTTTTAGAACATTTATTACTTAAAGGCTAAGGTAGTCAATTTTGTTAGGAGGCAGTACTAAAGGTTTTAAACATGCATAGTATGTTGTTATGAAAAATACCGATAGTGTTAGTAACTTGATTTCAAGTACTGAATACAGAATTTTTACTTATGTGACTAACAGCGACACTTTTACAATAACTTCTCTATTAAAATATCTTCCCATGAAGCCTCAGGCATTCCAAGCTTGCACATTATAGCAGACCAAAAATTCCAGTTATCATGTTCTGGAAAGAACGTGATCATAGCAATGGAGATTTATTTTTTTTAATATATGTTAGGATAGATACAAACCATTGTGGAAGTGCACACACAACATTTTGAAACATTAGGATGTAAGTTTCTGAGACTAGAGCGACAGGATCATTGGACATGTTGTTTACATACCCATAAAAGAGCTGCAGCAGACAAGAATTCGTTTTCTGACTGTTGATCAGACTTGGAAGCTGAACTGGAGGAACACTCCAGCATGCAGAAAGGCCAGCAAACAGAGTTGGTTATGCTGAAATGAAAGATACACCCAAATTACGCTGATACAAAAATAAGAGTAAGCATTTATATACCTGTTGGAACATTCCTCCATCAGGCCTGTCACACTGGTGGCGGTCTGTATTCTGCAGGGTAGTATTCAGATCTCAAGTCAGACTGAAGCTGGATTTGAATGAGCCAGTTCATCCATATGATGCAGCCTGCTGGGAAAACTTGGCCATAGACTGCATGTGGACTGTCTTGCCTTCTTCCCTTACACTTACCATTGAGTAACATACATTAATTTCTATTATACATAACACTAGAAAAACTAAATTCAAATCTCTTGTTTCCCAGGCAGTAGTCTAACCATTTAAGTTAATCACTAGCTTCAAACTGAAAATAGTCTGAACTGCTCAAACCTAGGGTCAAGCTTGTATCTATCATTTCTTGGGGAAAAAAAAACATTCTCCCAAAATTCTGCTCCCGCTCTTGTTAGGGTCACTGTGATGTCGTCAGTGCCATCGGCAAGATTAATAGTATGAGCGAAAGAAGTCATTCAAATGCCTCAATGTTTTAGACAGCGTGGAGTATTTGAAACATCTGCACAGGGCTTGCAGCTACTGGACCTACGGAGACCTGCACTCTTCTGGAGCAATAGCTGGAATGCAGGTGGGATATCCTACTGATCTTTCCTCAGGCTTCTGGGTTTCACCTGATAAACATTGATAAAATATTTCCGGTAACAAGACAAAAAAGGAAATATGCATTTATCTACAGTATTTTGCATTTACTTCACACCTTTCCAAGTGAAATTTATTTACAACCTCAAAAGCTAGTTAATTGTACTAGTTCCTATGTAGCATAACACGTGCAATTTTAAATATTTGTCCCAGATAATTTTCTTATTTTTTGATGGATGTTCTGTAGGTATGCAGAACTGTACAAACATGTGAGATGGAAAATAATTCTTTAGTAGGCTCTGCTTTCTTTGGGGGGTTAGACTAGATGACCTCCAGAGATTCCCTCCAACATAAATTAGTTGATTCAATACAATGAAAATGCAGTTTTAAAAATACCTTTCGTAAAAAAGACATACAGCACAGCACCTTTGATAAGTATTTAATTATAGAAGACAGTAAACAAAAGAACTGTGCAAGCACCACATTGTAATGGTGTATATTGTATCCATTTCTTCAAAAAAGTGTTGAGTGCAATCTTGCTGTTTTATTTTTCATTGTTAAATATTTTTCTTTTTACACAATAAATGTGCTGTAAAAATGCAGGACCTGTCAGGGAGATGCACTGAAACACAACATTAAATCAGAGTTCAATGAGACTAGAAAGGTGAGACTAATATGCAAGTAGTTTACATTATCTGTAGGAAACTGAAAACAGATTTTACTTAAAATATTTGGGACATTGCATGAAATAAAAATCTTACTAGTATAACACAGAGAGAAATGGAGACTTTCAAAACTATATTTTTTAGAAATTATACAGGACTTAAAAAGTCGAATGTAAACCCTGAAAAATGAAGAACACAGTTCTAATATCGTAGGCAAAAAACAACTCAATTTTGAAGATTATAAACTTTGGTGATTATGTATTAGATGTATTGCTATCTAATACCAATGTCTAATATCATGTATTAAACATTGGGTTTAGCATGTTGCATCTTTCACTGCTACCAAACAATAGTTTAAGTTAAAAAGAGCTATTGCACTATCAACTTTTCAGTAAAGCCCTATCGAAATCATTGGGAAGTCAAAAAACACAATAAAAAAAGTAGAATGATTTAGCCCATCACCTAATTATTGTCCAAGTGTCACTTGCTAGACTGTGATAAAACTCTTTGCACCATATTTTCCCCAGAGAGGATGGAAAATGTGGGAGACTGGACTAGAGAGCATCCAAGCCCATATACAGAGGCTCAGCAAGGCAGACAGAGACAGGTTACACTTTAAACCAGGTTTAATCTGAACTTTATTATCCAAAGCAAACCTATGTTTCTATAATGTGCTCTCTAAAGGGATACAGTGACAATCCCCTCTACCCATAGTGTGGGGATGAAGCATGAACATACTCAAATGCACTAGGAGGCCTCCGATGTACTTCAAGGAATAAAAGGTGCTACTCTGTGTGTCAGATGAACACTAGGCATCTGCAGTCCTGGTGGTTTACAAAAGGAATCATCTCCTCTTCTGTCCTACCACCTTTGTCAGTAAAAACAGAAGATCTGTGCTTTCCCCCATTTTCGTGTTCTGTTACCACATACTGTAAGATCACATTGTCTTGTTGCAACTGTGTATCCATGTATAAGCAAATTAAGTATTTTTAGCACAGAAATATAATGAGAACTTTTTCGAAAAACGTGTATAGGGAATAAGTTGTTATTCTGAATATCCCAAAGGACAAGTGATCATTTATTCATTTCTGCACAGCAATCCAGGAATAGGATTAAATAGGTGATAGGTTATATATTTTGGAAAAGGACACCACCTAGTCAGTGTAAAATATGGTGATAGCTCCGTCTGAATACAAAAATACTCATTGTCTGCCCAAGTTCCTTTAAACTTGGTCGGGATTTTAAGTGTCGACTTGCAGATGCAAAAAGAAAAATAGATTATTTAATTTTAAGCAGTCAGTTTAGTTTTCGGACTAAGTCTGTAGCCAACAGTTATTAATAGAGACAAGCACCTTAAAAACCCAAAACATACCAAAACAAATCTCAACCCATGTATGTCACACCTCTGTGTTGGAATGCAACAAAGTATGTTCCAGAGGTTCCCTCTCTCCATACTTCAGATTACTGAATTTGCTTGTCGTATCATGTTAATTGGACTACTTGATAAGACAATTTTATTATTGAAGCTGGCTTTTTCTTTAATACCATCTCACCTTTCACTGTTCTAAAGTGGTAGCTTTATCTTGTTGATTGAAAATGCAGAACTCAAATGTAAAGGGAAAAAAAATACGGATCTGTGTACCAGTTTCTTCTTCTTCGCTACATTTCCTCTTTTTATGTTTTATAATACCCTAGAGATATTTTTAGAAGCTAAAATAAATGATTAAAGACATTTCTGTTGTCAGTTTTATACTGTTAAGATGTCTAGTCTTTCTTATTTGAGGTTTCTATTTGTTTAAAGCTACGTAGCTGAAATGGAAGCCACCCACACAATTTTTCTATGAAAATGATATATTTGCAATATAATGCTTGTACTGTAGTTCCATTCCTCCATCATACACACTACATCTACTTTCAGTGATCTGAACAAGCAAAGGCATGCACATCATTAATTCCATGAGGGACACCATATTCATGTATTTGCGCACACAACTCTTGCTCTTTGTGTATCAGTTCCACATAATTTACAATGACTGTTTCTGCCAACTTGAGTACTCTGTGTAAATTAAATTCTAAATACAGCTCCAAGTTTTCAGACATATTTTTGTTGTAGCTCGATCAAACATTTTCCATTGTCCTACACACACATAAGTTTGCGCACACACACTGGAAATGGCTTTTTCTATTTTTTGAGCTTGCGCTGTGCAGTAAAATGGTTATAAAAATAACATGGCAGCAGTTGCTTGCACATGCGGATGTGGTAAGTGTGTTACTTTACAACCAAAGGCAGCGTCGCCGCAGCGGGCCCGTCCCAGCACGGATGGGGATGGAACGCACTTCCTCAGGCACCAGGGTGACCTGCAAATGAGCAGTGCACACAGTGTAAATTAGTTGTAAATTAAAGTCACAAGTGTTCTCCAGATAAATACGTGGCAGATGCAGGTAGGATTTGTGCTTTAAATAAATAAAAAAAAAAAAAAGCCAAACGCAGAGGGCCCAAACCCCCACAGGAATGAGGCAGGGGTGAGGCGGGTCTCTCCCACCTCCCTCAGCCGCCGCCGCCCGGACCCTCCCGCAGGGACACCCGGGCCGCCCCCCGAGCCCCGGCCGGACTAACGCCGGGGCTGCCCGGCAGAGGCCCGGGCTCCCGGCTTTAGAGCGGAGCCGCCGCCTCTCAGGGAGCGCTGGGGCCAGGCCGTCCCCGCTCGGCCACCAGCTTCTGTACCCTCGTCCCCGCGGGGCTCGCCCTCCTTCCTCCCGCCGCCTAGGAACGGGACGCTAAAATGGCGGCGGCGGCCGCCGGCGGGCAGGTGAGCGGAGCGGCGG
>VYZM01001229.1:84400-133070 GCA_013398915.1 Dromas ardeola | reverse complement strand
GGCGGGGCGGAGGCTCCCGGGGCGGTGCGGGGGGCGTGAGGCCATCTCAAATAATGGGGTTCGAGAAGTACAGGTCTCGGGGCACGGCCGTCCGAGTGTGGCCGTCGAGCTGTTTGGGCTCTGTGTTGTGTGCGGTTGGTGTGCGTTGCCCCGTGTGTCTGGCCGCCCGCTGCGGTCCCCGGGGCGGACCAAGGTGCCTGGGGGTCGTGGCACAGCAGCTGTTCTCCAGACAGCACCTCCCGGTCCATCGGCAGGTTCTCTCTGGGCAGAAAGAAAAATAGGGCCCAGCTTTCTTCCCTACCTGAGGGCAGCAGTCAGGCTGCTGGCCGTACCGAGCTCCTGGGCAAATGGCCACTGTCCCAACAGGAGCTGTGTGGATTAAGTGGCAAGTGCGCGCTGCAGGTCCCCGAGCTCCTGCTTCCTCTCAGAACGTGCCACAGGCCCAAGAACATCCACAAGTGCACCCGTGGTTGCTGTGTGTATATTCAATATGCCCAGAACACGCTGGAGTCATTGCGCCGCCAATACAGGCCGCTCTAGACGTGCCCATCGGTGCTTCCAAGCCATTTTGTATTTGCAAAGCTATACCAGTTTTGGTCTGAATGGTGTTGGGCGTAATAACTCGTGTAGTAAAACCATTTTTTTCTGATAGACATTTTACTTCTTATCAACCACTAGTAACCGGGGTCCATAACCCTTACGTTACTAGGGTTCGTTGCTTTTACAAATTACAGCACATCAGTAGTATACTCTGAAAATCAAAATGGTGTCTACATTTTTCAACGTTAAATGGACAAGAAGAGCTTTCTGGGTGCACAATTTTAAAACATTGTGTGCATAAAGTTGCATAAAATAAAGTTACAGTGCTTTTGCAAGGTAAGCCGTTTTCTTGTTGATCACCTGTGCGGCGCCAGCTGACCTGGGTGAGTAGGCCATTCCGCAGACATTGCTTTTTTACTTTGTGACTGTGAACTATGATTCTCCGCAAGGAAACTAGCATGTCACATAATTGTTGGAGTATTTTTATCAATTCTAAATAGAGACCGGTACGTTAATGATATATTAACTTTGGTATGCGTATTAATTTAGACACTGAACATGCATATGTTGTAATGAATCTGTAGTTACGCATATATTACGCTGACAAATGTACTGTATGCTGTCAGGCGGTAGAAAAACAGCTGAAGATCTGTGGCTTTAAGAGGAACGTGGACGTCTTGGTATTGTATCTGGCTGGACAGTAAGTAAAATATGTTTCTCTTTGGCTTTTACTAAAAGTAGAGCACAGTAAATGGTAACCTCTCATAGTGCTTTCTGTATCAGATACTCTCTGAACATCATTTACGTGTAAAATATCAATAGATCATATTTATACCTAGTCCATACACGTTGCGTGGGAAGAATGATGAAGCTATACTGACATACGCAGCAGGGCTGTGCTCACAGTGAGGTAAACAACTGCCTCAGCCCGAGATACACAATCCTTCTCCACCAACCCAGAATTGCTCGAGGGTCTGTGAGTTCACAGGGTTGTGCATGAACTTCTACCACAGGGAGCAGAGGAGCGAGGCTTAATGGGCTGAGCTCTGCCTGTTCTAACTGGCTCGTAAGGCTGGGTGGAATAGAGTATCAAGAAGGCAAATGAACAAACACAGGACCTGCCCAGTCTAAGAACTGCCAAATTTCTGACCTCCCTGAAGAAATCTGTTACTGCAACAGTAAACTCATTGGGGGCACCTTTGAAATTACCTGCATCTCTACTGTTAAGAACTGAAGGGAGGGCAGGGCAACATGAAGTGAGTACAAGAACACTTGTTTGGGGCTGGCAGTACTGATCAGAGAAGTGATCTCTCAGAGCTTTATGAAACAGCCTAAGATGTAGGGCAGATGAGGAGAAGAAACCCTGCTAAGTGAAGGAAGGCAAAGCTTTCATGAACCTGTGGGTGATCTAGGTTGATAGAGGTGCGTGTTGTAGAATGAACACGCTGAGAGGCTACCATAGAAAGATGGATATGTGACAGGACATACTTCAAAGTTTTTGAAAAGCATACTTTGAATTTCTGGCCAGGGCATAATTCCCAGTGTTGCATACCTGTCTGCAGCCTCACAACTGCGCCTAGTGTTTGTACAGTTGATATCATATATGAAGAACTAAATGTAGTTTAATAATTTAGGGGCAAGGTTTTCAAGGTCTCTAGGTCCTATGAATGCAAAAAAAAAGGCGTTAAGGATTTCAGTGTTGCCTAGCCTGTTTTCAGTGGAAATCAGGTTGTCTTGAAAATCTAAATGTGCCCACTGGTATCTTTAAATTCCTTAGCACGTCTGATTTACACTCAGAAAGCATTTGACACTTTGTGAAAAGAAAATCTATATTTACTGTCAAAATTATTAAAATGTCTATTTTAGAAGAAAATGTATATCAAATCTAAGGGAGAAGTTTAAATAATGAGAAAATTATAAGATGCATATCTGTATTTTCTAAACACTACAAGAAAAATATTTTCATGGATATGTATAAAAGAATTACGACTGTGCATGCAGTCTTAATAGGCATATTTTTTGATGTTAAATTCTTAAGTGTTGCCTTCACTGGCTTTGAAATTTTTTTTGGTATGGAATAAAAAGAAATGTTCAGATGGCAGATACAGAAGTGATCTGTCTTCCCATGAAACCATTTTGAGAAAGATGATGCAAGCTGGCTTCTTTGATGATGGGAGAGAAGTGAATTCCTTTTATTCTATACCAATTTATATAAACCTTGAACCTCAGCCAACCTCAGTATCAGATCATGCCTCCTTAACTGTTGGTTTGACATGATTTTCTGCTGGCTAAAATAAGAAAATGAAAAAATAATAATTAAAGTCAATCAAATAAGAGGGAATGAGATTATATTTTTAAACCACTACTATTAAAGGGACATGAAAAAAATGTACTTTTGGACACTGAAAGCTGTCATTGTGGGAAAACTGATTAGCTTAGCAGTAGGTACGAAAAGAGTGCTGCAGGCCAAAAAGGATCAGTTTGTAAGAGACATGCAAAGTCTGGAAGGCATACAGAAAGGGACAGGCTCTTTTAAAATGTTAGAGGAATTAAGCTCTACCTGGGGCAAATTAAATGCCTTAAAAAAAAAAACCCAAACCAAACAGATGAAGGCTTAGAGATAGTCAAGATGAGGCTGTTACTAGAGAGGGAGTAAAGCCAGTTAAAATGTAAACCTGTAAACTAGGTTTAGAATGGCAGTGACAAAGAATATGAGAAAATTTTGGCTTCGCTACCTGAAAAATAGTGTACAGGTAGAACTATACAGAAGAATTAGATAGTAGCTCTGTGAGAGCTCTGTATGTCCTGTCAACACGTCCTTATCTGCTTGTCTGTACTACTTGCAGTAATGTATTTTTTGGTTATTGTAACAATAGACACAAAAATATGTATTTGCAGGGTTCATTTTTATGGATTATTTGAGGAAGCCAAATAAACAGTTTAACAAAGTAGTAGCATGGGATAATTTGGTTTTCATAAATAACAGGTGAATAAAAGAACAGCATCTCAACTTTGTAGGGTTTGCTCTTGGCAGATTTTTTTTTTTTTTTTTCAAATGCAAGATCAGAAAAGGTGTCCAGTCCCCGATTGTCTGTATGTGGAGGGTTTGTTAAAAAAAAAAAAACAAGAAAAAAAGAAAAACAAACTAGAGGCTAAACTTCACAGTTGGAAAACAGGCAGAACACTTTAGGCTGATGATGCGAGGTTAGTTTTTACCAATCCTGTTAGTTCTTTCTGAAACACTAGCCCTAGTCTTGCAACGTGTTAAAATACATGAAGAAAGTTTTATTAAGTCAATTAAAATTTGTCATGAAAAGGTCATCTATAATTATTTTAGAGGAAATCAGGAACATTTATTTAAAGTGATGAAAAATAAGGAGGAGCAATTAATAAAAATTACTTAGCAGCTCCCTAATATTCTCTGGTTAGTAGGTAATTTGTTATTTATAGTACACTAGCAAGCTCAAAATACCAGGTACACAATTAAACAAAAAAAACCGCTACCAGCATATAGGAGATAGTTACAGCCTCAGTGGATGTGCAGTTTTATTTAAAACAAGACTGCTAATGAGTATGAGTAAATACTAAGTTTACATGAGGACAGGAGAGAAGAGGGGTGAAAAAAGGGCAAAAGATTTCACAATATGCACTAGTATGGAAAAAGAAACGTACATTGATGTGCTTCGTGTCTGCCTTCTCTTGGCTTCTCTGGTATTGGGGCTGGACAATCCACATGGCACCTTCATTGCAATTTTCATTTTAGGTTTGTGTCCCCCGGGTGGCAAACTTCTCCACCTGTGTTCTGAGCAGTTTCTACAAACTGCAAAGTACATGGGACTCATTCTCCCTGGGAAAATAAATGGGAAAAAAAAAAGTTTGTTCCCCTTTCTTTACTGCCTGCTGCTTTGTTATGCTTTCAGATGTGTAGAATGCTTACACTGTCTGCCATCTTGTCTTTTGCGTCTTTCTCAGCTATGATTTCTACAGAAGCATGGCTTGTTAGTGCTTGTATTATAGTATTTATAAAAAAATCAACCATTTATTAAGTTATTAAGCACCATTAATGTTAAGAAATTTCTTACACTTTTTTTTTTTTTCCCCTTCCACCAGAGGACTAAGAATTATCCCAAGTCTGTCACGGTTTCATAGGTTAAGGTATTTGTGGATTAACAACAATAAGGTAATAAGGTACTCCTTCAAAGAGCAGAACAATGCATCTATACTCCCTGATTATTATTTCATGTTTTTTCTAACCTGAAGTATTATGTAATTGTCAAGCTAATAAATTATTTTTAATTTCCAGACAACTTTAACTGATTTAAATATGACAGTTTTGAAGAAACGGTATTTTGTTTTACGTTACAGAGTGTAGGCTGATACATTTTCCTTTAGATTCACATCACATTTATAAATTTTGTGGATTTAAGAAGCTGAGGTTTTGTGCTAATACCTTAGCAACAAAAGGAAAGATTGAGTGTATTTAGAATAAGTTACCGGCAAAATTGCCTGGTAGCATGCCAATACCTGAGGTCTGAGATAGCAAGTATTCAGTGCCCACCTGAGCGGGCAGCTCTTGGAAAAGACCAAAGGGTGATATGGCTGTAAGGTATTCTTATAACAACTCCTGGGCTTCCTAGTTTTTAGGGAAAGGAGTGGACTGCACAAAATGTGTAGCTCGTTTTTAATGCCCTTGCGGACACACGTAATTTTATTTCCTGGCAGGTTGGTGGTTGAGGTGGGACTCATTTTTTGCCCTCGTGCACGCAAGAGTGACGTACTGCTCTTTCAAATGCGCTTCTCCCCATGCACGGGAAATAGCACTGCAATGCTAGGGTTGATGGGGGATCTTCTGCCATTATACAGGCTGTTGTGTCAGCTAAACATGTTTGATTTAAAAAAGATTTCCAGGCAAGTGATTAGAGTATGACATTGGGCCACATTAATTTCTCTTGTTTCCAATGCTCTGTACAGTCCTCAATCAGTTACACAAACTGTGTGCAAACCTAGATTATGGTATTTTTTATATCCTGTAGGGGTTTTAAGACAATGCTCTGTCAAAATCTCTGGACACTACAGTTTCCCCATTGTATCTTACACAAAATCATCTACCTGACAGTAGAATTACCTGATTAGAAATCTCCAAATACATAGCCAACCATTATTAAATTTTTGAATTAAATCCAAACCTTCACCATCAGCCACTGGTAATTTAAAAGCAAGTAAAGTGATAAAACCCACGAATTTCTAACCTGTTTTTAAGTATATTACTGTACAGTAGTTTGCATGACATTCACAATGGGCTGTAGTACTTAAAACACCAGAATTGCTTTCTCAGGTAAATAAGTAGCTCTGTGAGCAGCAGAAAAAATAAATTTACATTCCATGTCACTTAGGAGTGTATGTATATCTGCTGCCCCAGGCTAACGTCAATTATATAGCATCTTATGTCGACTTCATTGAAAGACCTGTGGTTATCCAACTATTTTAAAAAAAAGCAAAAATATGGATACATTAAAGGTTGAACTAAAATCACAGATATGAGAGGCCTTCCGTTGTATTTCTAAAGGACACTGAAGAGTAAGAGGAAATGGCTTGTTGACTAAGCAGAACTGATCTTGCTGACCATAGAAGATAAATAAATCTGATTTTTGCACAGATATAACTTCCCTACCTAAGCAGTAACAAAGAGCATTCTTCTGTTGTTCTATATAACTTGTATGGAAATGTCATTTTCTATATAACTTGCGTGGAGAAGCCACTCAGTGTCCTTTCCCTAGAGCATAGGCTTTATTTTTCTCAACTCAGAAGATCTGAGATCTTTTCTTCTTTCCTTAAAAATGGATCACAATAATTTTATGACAAAAAAAGTAAATTTCAGTTAATCCAAAAAAACCCAAACTTGTCAAAGATAGAGAAACACCACTATATATAATAGGTATGTGTGGGCTTTGCACTGTACAGGATACAATAACCATTGTGAAGAATAGGATTTTTTTATTTGTAGAATATTGCTGTTTTCACTGAACCATTTTTTTCCAAGATGAAGGAAAACTCAGAGAATGGTATTTTTTTCAACTTTAAAGTATCTTTTCTCAGAGGATTCAAGAGAACTTTAGGAATGGAAAAACCCTCTGTGTTATTCTCCTCCTTCCAACTTTCAGATACTGTTAATGCAGAGAGCAAAGCGCATTTGTTTTAAAATCAGTGGCACAATTTGAGGACTGAAATCATTCCCCCACTAACAAGTGGCTTTGCATCACAGAAATCAAAGTAGTGTCAAGAACAAAGTTCTGTTTGGGGTTTTTTTGCATTTAAACTATAGGATAAATAGTTAGGCACCATTAGTACTGTCAGTTCTCAACTATTACAATGGTCAGTTTGGTGTCCTATTGCATATACTTTACCTTAAATTGAAGTCAAGACAATACTAGAACTGAGCATCTCCAAGCAAGGGGATGAGAATTCATTGGGACTGAAGATAACTCTTTATTTGGAACACACCCATATATACGTATTTTTTTCTGTAATTGTAACTGATTCGATAAATCCAATTAAATATCATTTTTGGAAATCTAAAACAAATACGTGCTCTTTGGACCTGATGATGAAGAAATAATTTTAAAACTAGATGCTGGGCTTATTCCAATGATATATTTCAGGAGTACTCTTAAATCAACATAGAATTATTACAAGAGTGCTGTCACAATAAAAAAATATTTCAAATGTGAATGGAAGTGAAATAAAATGCAAAGACCAGCAATTCAATGAAACCTGTTTCCAAATACAAATATTAACTTTTTAGTTCAAAAAATTGGGTAAGACTGTGCTAGATGTATTTGATGTGTAGTTAGTATTTCTAATGAAGGTGCAGCTGTCAAGAGAATCCTTAAACCAAGAGTCTTAAACAGAAATATAAGAAACTACCTATAACTAAACACTTTTCGAGATGCTGTGTTTATATTTTTCCAAAGTTAAATTTAGACTGACATGTGGCAGTTTTCCTAACTCTAATTTCAGATCCAAGATTTAACCTTCTTGATCAAAAACTATTGCTTGACTGAACTCTATCTCAACAATAATGAACTGACAGATATCTCAGGTACCAATATTCCCTTTTTAGATTGTTAAGCAGAGGCCTGTGCTTTCTTTTCTGTGTATTGTTATTCACATTTATAAAAGTGGACAACATAGGTAACTTCATGGTTGAAAGCTCCTATGTATGCATAACAATACACGTTAATTTTTTTTTTCTTAGAGATCTAATTGTTCCAGCATCTTTGAGTGGCTATAAGGTGATATGTTTATCCTGGTCTAAAGGATGAAATGTCATTCGCTTCAATGTCAGGCAATTGTAAAATATTTTTGATCTTACATGACCATATTTCGTATTGAAAATGAACATGCAAAGCTCTTTTTACATGATGATTTGTAGTTCTCTTGCTGACCAGGTACTCCGAAAGCTGATAAAAGTACCTTTTGAGAGCCATTTCTGTTTATATGATGAAAACCTAGTAGCAGCGCTGACAGACTTAACATGAAAATAAAAGGGTAATAAATTAGTAAGTTGTCCCACTTATAAGGTAGTCACTAAGGTTCTGCGGTTTCTTTACGATATAGTTACATTTATAATCAGAAGTATTTTGTAAAATTACCGCAAAACTGTTTTATTTTAAAATTGCATGTCTTACACTTCTGTTTCAGTTTTGCTTCCTTTTGTAGATTAAAGTGGCTGTACCAGATTAGTGAATTTGTGAATGAAGAGGCCAAAGTGTAAAATTTGTCTATAGTCTAGCCATTTTAAATGTTAATATTTTGCTTTTCTTGGTCCTTACAAAATGTTGGGATAAGAAATGATGTTGATTGATTGGTTTCTGTGAGATTTTGAGAAAAATGGACGTTTGAAAGAAAGAAACGTGGGCAGAAGAGGCAATACAGGAGATAACACAATATGGGGCAATATAAACAGAGGGCAAGTATCAGTGGTGGAGAAATGTGGATCAGAAATACTGTATAGAATTTAGAAAATGAGGTGTCTACTGTCTACGCCTTATGTGGTGTGAGGACGTGAACACATACTCTGAGTCAGCCACGACAATATTTTGGTAGTAACTTTTTAATACATTAATAATTATTTCAAATTGAACTATTTTCTAAGGAATTCACTATTTATTGTTTGTGAGGCAAAGGTAGTATTAGGGATAGACTATTGTTTGTGAGGTAAAGGTAGTATTAGGTAAGGGTAAAAGGAAGTGAAGATGAATTAATCAAAGATTACTGGGATATAGGAGGAAAGAAGGGAGGAAGAAGAGAGTGTAGTTGGTGTTGATTTGTTGAGGGAAGGGTGATGGGGACAAATGGAAGGAACTGGAATGAAAACAGTTAGGTATGTGTTCAAAGGATGTGACTAGAAAGATGAAAGGGATATTGAAGTCTCTGATAATTTTTATTTTACTAATCTCATGCAAGGTGTTACCAAAAGGCAGACATAGATAGGTAACTAGATTATCGAATGAAGCGTGCAGCGTAACAAAGTAATTATCTAATAAAGGCAGTCAGGTATGGTGAGAATAATTAATTGTTTTTCGTTTTATTTCAGGTGCGCTGAAACACTTATGTGCATTACAGATTCTCTTGCTTCACAACAACCAGTTAAAAAAACTTGACAAAACAGTGAAGGAATTGGAAGGAATGATAAGCTTGCGGACCTTAAGTAATACCTTATTTTTATTTTGCAGAACAGTGAGCGGTACTTTTTTAGTGTTTCTTATCAGGATATTTCTTGTCTGTTTCCACATCATTTGCCAGTAGCTTTTGAAGCTAATTGTAAATTTCAACCAAATTTGACAGAAGAAAGAGATCTCCAAGACACAAAAATACCGCAGAGAGTATCTCAACTTAGAAAAAACTGCCAAATGAGTTCAGAAGTTTAACTCTTTTTGGCTGCTGGCTCACCAGTCTCCTGGATGAGTAGCTTGGAGGCAGTCAAAGCAGTTTACGGCTACCTTTTTGTAAGGGAACATGGGAGCACAGTGAGATTATCACAGAGGTGAAGGGAGTTGAGAAACGGATGTTATTGCTGTTGAATGTGTGAGTGATAGGTTATAGAACCCAGATTCCTGCCTCATTAATTCTGGTGCTCGTAGAACTTACTTTCTGCATCTTTTTGGCAGACTCTATGGATTTCTAGGGTCTAAAAATAAATATACTGTAGATACTAAGTATAACAATATCTGTTAAGTAGCGTACTTTTTGATATACTGGCTGGAAATGAAAGTAGCATAGGCTCTGAATTTTAAAATTAAGTTATACAAGACAATGTTGGCGCCACTAAGTTACGATGTAAGAATTAGCCTCCAGGGAAAGTAGGATTATATGCTATTAATCTATTCAAAGTGAAAGTGTAAGCAGTCTTTTTCCATCGTTCCTAAAGGAATGTCGTCATAGGTCATGCCAAACGCTCAGTACTTTGAGAAAACGGGAAATGCGTTTCACGTCTTAGTGACACAATTAATAGGGGTGAATGTCATCAAGCCATACCTCCTTATGCATTCAAAAAATGGAATGTCTGATTACGGGAAAGGGAAATATGGCTTGAAAAGTACACTTTTAATTGCACTTGACGCTGGGCCAAAATTAAAAAAAAATCAAGTGTTTAGGAAGACAACATGCCAGCCAAATTATTGTAATTTTTTTCACTTTATGCAAGATTGAAAAAATAGTCCATTTAAGAATGCAGTTGTTGGACGTGATTAGGCAAAGTCTGGACAGACATCCTATGTATGAACGGTGCACTCACTTGAATTTAATGTTATAGTTCTACCAATTAATAAGGAGCTTCAGCAAGCACAGGGAGTTTTTTGTACTTGTTGCAACCATCTGTGGGAAATAAAGACAAATAGCAGATAGTTAAAGTGCTGCTGAGTTATTATGAATGGCAGTCACAAAGACATAGTGAAAATTGGCTGCATATTGGACTAGCCACCACCACAGAAAAGCAAGTGTTTATGAGAATTTTCAAACAGTATATAGAATATAACAATCTACCCTCGTAAAAAATTGTTCTTTAGTTCAAAGATATGAAAGATATGGACAGGGAACTGCTGGAGAGGGTGCAGCATAGGGCTACCAAGATGATTAGGGGACTGGAACACCTCTCTTATGAGGAAAGGCTGAGGGAATTGGGTCTGTTTAGTCTGGAAAAGAGACGGCTGAGGGGTGACCTAATTAATGTGTACAAATACTTAAAGGGTGGGTGTCAGGAGGATGGGGCCGGGCTCTTTTCAATGGTGCCTGGCAATAGGACAAGAGGTAATGGGTACAAACTTGAGTGTAGGAAGTTCCAGCTCAACATGAGGAGGAACTTCTTTACTTTGAGGGGGGCAGAGCACTGGAACAAGCTGCCCAGAGAGGTGGTTGAGTCTCCCTCTCTGGAGACATTCAAAACCCGCCTGGACGCGTTCCTGTGTAACCTGCTCTAGGGTGGCCCTGCTCTGGCAGGGGGGTTGGACTAGATGATCTCCAGAGGTCCCTTCCAACCCTATGATTCTATGATTCTATGAAAGTAAACCATAATCAATGGAAGAAATTTAATAACCTTAACTTTATAGTCATTCCTTTTTGACCTTTGCTGTCATGAAAACATTGTCAATGTGTTTGTTTCAAAGAAATTTCATAATAATGAGTTCTCAAATTAACAGGACTCTTACTGGTTTAATAAAATGCCCTGTCATATTTGAAGTAAATGACAGCAGTAAATGAACAAAGTAAATTTTCAGAGTCTCTTTTGGGAATGGGAGAGTTGTCACTGTTGTGAGGTAGATCTTTTTTATCGCTGGACAGTCTGATTGAAAAAACCCTGCTTGCTAGCCTTTGACAGAACTTCTGAATGCATAATAACATTTTATTATTTTGTAGCTCTTGGGGCCATTGGGACGTTAGAACTATTAAAATGGAGCAGTCTAATACACTATTATGGTTCACTTCAAAAGTAACATCCAGCTGCCAAAATGGTGCATTTCTCTTCCTTAAGGCTCTCGTGACTTTTAGCCACTGCCCTGCACTGGATTTGTAGCATAACACCATTTTCACCAGACGTTTAGGGAAGACACTCAGCTTCTAAAGATTTACTGAGTGGGTTGCTCACAAGTGCAGCCTTTTGGGAGATACGGAGGGTTTCTTTATGGGCTCACCTTGTGCTCACATCTCCCTTTTGGAATCCAAGATTTTTGTTATGAGCTCTGTAAATTGCCTCAACTGATTTATTATCCACAGCTGATAACATCTTGCTGCTAGACCTCAGAAAACTCCTTTTCTTCTTCAATATGTTTCTACCACAGTAGTTCCATTCTGCCCCATGTGGGTTAGGCACACTGTTTTCCTACACTCCAAATAGAGAAAACAGACAAAACTGTGGAGGAAGAAAGCATTATCCCTAATTTGTACAAGTAAAATTGCATGACCTTAACAAAAAAGTAGATAGCAGAGCCAAGAATTGATCCCAGATGTTTTGTAACATAAGACTGTCTTGATCCGTACAATGGTCGGATTTATTGTAAGAACGAGGAGTAGAAAAATTCATTTACTCTAAAACAAACCTACAAATCAGTGTTGATGAGGAGGGACGGGCTCCAAGTAGGATCCAGATTCAGAAGTACTTGGTATCAGCCCTGGTTTGTGCATTGGAAAAATCTCTCTTGAACCTTCATTCCATTCCACTACCAAACATACCTGTTTTTAGACATCTTTCTGAAACATTTTTCTCTCTGGAATGCTATCACATATTTTCTTGACTTAAGAACAGACTTATCAGATATATACCTAATATTCTTTCTGATTAATGCTTTCTAGAAAACATAACTATATCCAACTTTGTTCGGTAAAAATGGAACTTTCTTTTGCTGCCACCTTGTGGGTCTCTTACTACTTCTAAGTACAGTGATTTTTAAAAATTTGTTAAAGAATTAAAATATTTGAAGTTCTTCTCTGAGTACATGAACAGGTGTATTTTGTGTAGGAGGTACCAAATGCCCATTCCAGCCTTGCTGTGCCTTCAAAATAACTGCTAAATCGCATCAAGCACTGAGCCCTCTTTGGCACTCATCCTGAAGACAATGAAATGGCATCTTGCAGTTTACAAATCTGTGGAATATTCGAAGACTTTTTTCTCCTTCTATTATCTCTTATTTGCTTCTGCAATACCATCTTTCCCTCCCTAACTGCTAAAATTACATATAACAGGTTTTTTTAGCCTAGAGTGAATACCAGCCACAGTCTTTCCTCAAAAAGAGAAAACCAGAGCAGTGTAGACCTTGGTAGAAGTTGTCAAAATTATCAATTTAGGATGTATTTTTTCTCTGCTCTGATCTCAAGGTAGCAGCCTCCTGATTATTTTAACTGTCTCAGAAGAACAGCATTTCCAGAAGGAGAAAAAGAGGATTATTATGTTTTTCATTTAGAAAAAAGCCCACACCCAACACCACTTGTTTGTTTGTTTGTTAGCTGATCTGGGAATGAGCCAGTTTCTATTTTAATCAGCCTCAGATATCACTCTCTTGAAACAGACTGATCTGGCATGTCAGGTAGGCAAATATTCCGCATTTGGCAAAACAGCAACGCAGCGTTGATATCTGTCTCTGTGTTGCAGAGTCTTGGTTAGTCACGTAATGGGAACTTGGACTTCAGTACTTTAGTCAAGTTGCTAATGGGCTTTTGGAGCTTGGTACTTTGGGTCTCAATGAAAGTTAGTGGGAGAACATCAGAAGAGTGGGTGTTTACGTTTTGTATTGTGTCTGTGGGATAAAAACTTCATAACATCTATGATAAAGCCTTTGGTGTCCAAGGCTCATCTGGTTTTAATAACTTTCCCCTTACAAATTTTGCGTCTTACCTTTAAGCTGGCACACCTAAAAGACTACCATTATTTAAAATAAGCATCAGCTAACAATACGTAAGAAAATCAAAGGCAAACACTTCGTGTTTTTATGTATATGTCATAAAAAATAGAAAAAGGCCTCCAAAGGTTTGGAGCGCACGGTGGCACCTTTACTTGGTTCTTGCCTGTGGTATTTTGCATACTCTGCGATAAGCCACTTTTTGCAGTCTGTGTTTAGTTGAGTAATTTTTCATGTGTTTTGAAGGCTGTGCTTTGTTTACTTTGTTTACCCAGCATAAGAACAATTTGAATTTGATAACATTTTGTATAAAATCTTTGGCTACTAGTGATTTTTAATTTTCCTGCCTTGCTAAGTTAGATGTTTTTCTTTTGCTGGATTTGGTTTTCTGTGATGTTATTTGTTTTTTTCTGTATAAATTTTGCAGACCTGTTCCATAACCCTCTGGCACAAGACCGAGACTACCGGCTTTATGTGATACACTTCCTTCCTTCAGTACAGCTCCTTGACAGGAAGTGTAAGGATTGCTTTCCTCTTCTCACAAAGCATTGACAGTCACTTGTGATTTTAATCAGTTTGGAAAATTAGTGAATTGGTGTTGCCTGTTCTTTCACATGCATTTGTTGATATAGCAAAATATTTAATGAACAGACACTCATTTTTTGCCAGATTTGTCAAGCAAATAGACTTTGCATGGCATAAACAGTTTACTTTCCCAAATGCTTTTGACTTCTGTCTTTTTCTTTTTAAATTCTATCTGTTTATCTTGTGTCTTGGTCTATGTATTTTGGGGTAAGACAGATAAAAGCCTGTGCTTGGAAACGTGTACCTACATTTGTGCATGCAAACTGGTATATTCGCATGGGTGAGCATGTTTACTTAGATATGGATAATATCCTTAGCTATCTACATGTTTCTGTACAGTTTAAATATGTATATGCATGTTTCTTGATGAGGTACATGCTGACCAGAATTTCAAATCTAAATCTTCATAAATCAATAAGAGATCTTTCACAGCTTGTCTACTGTAAATTCTACAGGGGAAAAAAAAAATTGTCTTAAGAACAGCCAGATGATAAATCAGTCAATTCATAAACATGCCACAGCTCACCCAGAAAATCAGCCTTTTTTGTCTCTGGGATTTGGAGAGCTGTGTGATTGGCAGGAGGACTGAAAATTACTGGAGAGCACTGAGGAAGGTGTTGATTCCTACCCCGGCTCTGCCTCATAAGAAAGTAGCAAGGAGAAACAAGGTCATCTTGAAAGCCTGCCCCCAGTCTCTAGGAGAATGAGGACGCAGGATTTGAGCGAGGCAGCCATGGGACATCTGCAGGTGGTGGCAGACTGTGTGGCTCTGTCATGAAGGAAAGCTGGTGGATGGACCATGTGGCAGGGGTTGATGAGGAGCTGATGGAGAGTTGGGCAGAGAGGAATCTTATGAAATTCAATAAGGGCAAGTGTAGGGTGCTGCACCTGGGGAGGAATAACCCCATGCACCAGTACAGGTTGGGGGCCGACCTGCTGGAGAGCAGCTCGGTGGAAAGAGACCTGGGAGTCCTGGTGGACAACAGGATGACCATGAGCCAGCAATGTGCCCTTGTGGCCAAGAAGGCCAATGGCATCCTGGGGTGCATCAAGAAGAGTGTGGCCAGCAGGTCGAGGGAGGTCATCCTCCCCCTCTACTCTGCCTTGGTGAGGCCACACCTCGAGTACTGTGTCCAGTTCTGGGCTCCCCAGCTCAAGAAGGACAGGGAACTGCTGGAGAGGGTGCAGCAAAGGGCTACCAAGATGATTAGGGGGCTGGAACACCTCTCTTATGAGGAAAGGCTGAGGGAATTGGGTCTGTTTAGTCTGGAAAAGAGACGGCTGAGGGGTGACCTTATTAATGCATACAAATACTTAAAGGGTGGGTGTCAGGAGGGTGGGGCCAGGCTCTTTTCAATGGTGCCCGGCAATAGGACAAGAGGTAATGGGTACAAACTTGAGCATAGGAAGTTCCATCTCAACATGAGGAGGAACTTCTTTACTTTGAGGTTGGCAGAGCACTGGAACAGGCTGCCCAGAGAGGTGGTGGAGTCTCCATCTCTGGCGACATTCAAAACCCGCCTGGACACGTTCCTGTGCAACCTGCTCTAAGGTGACCCTGCTCTGGCAGGGGGGTTGAACTAGATGATCTCCAGAGGTCCCTTCCAACCCTATGATTCTATGATTCTATGGATCTGACCGCATGGCCATTTGCTTACACATTCTTTTTGCGCTGGTACCTCCAGTCTCTTGAGTATTTGTTCTTGTGTTACGTTTATGCTTAGCACGTCTGTCAGGCTGTTTTATTAATGATCATTTTTGGCTAGGGAGCGATGACTGAAGCTTAATGTGCTGGAAAATATGTGTTGCATTTACAGGTCTAGAAACACTTCCGTAAAACTTCCTGGACTTAATCTCCTAAATACAGTTATACTGTAATCAGTCCTGGATTAAGACTTGAAGCATTAATTTGTATCAGGCTGTACCCTGGACATTCTATTTAGCGAACTATTTCTCTGACATTACAATGCTTCTTCACCGTCTGTGGAACATTACCGCAGCATAGTCCTGGCTGTCTCCTTTACACAAGATGTGTGCTCACACTTCTGTTACCTCCAGGCATGACTACTGCAGTTCCTTCCTAATTGGTCCCCTAGACACCATGACTTAAAAACTTCCCAGAATTCAAAATGCTTCTGCCAGACTTAGTTACTTGTTCTAAACCTTTAGCTCACTTCTGTTCGGTAGCTGAACTACTAGATTAGTATGCAGCTCGTAACACCTGAAGTTAAAAATCCCCTATTTGACTTAACAGTCTCAAACTCTTTGTTTAAAATTTAAAGTTATTTTTGAATTAAAGTGCAAAACAGGAAAATTTGGAGCTTTTCTTTTGATTGCACCCCTACAGTTTTCTCTGTAATTGAGCAACGGGAGTTGAACTGGCCTTGAACCAGGACTTGTTTTTGCTATTTATAAAGAAACTTCCCAGTCTTTACTGACTGCAGCAGTAGGTCTCATTTCAGCAGTATGAAAAGCCTTGCTTTCTAGTTTCTTGGTGTAAAACTTCTGATCCCACTGCACTCAAAAGACAGGTCTTCACCCTAAAACCTTAGGAAGTATCACTCCATGTTCCCATTTTGAATTGTTGAGAAATTACGCAGATTTACACTGCTATTGTTACAAAACTCTGCACAAAAAAGTGAATCACCTTCTGCATGCAGATAGATAATACCAGCCTTTTAACTTGGTAGAAAAAATAACATTTTTATATCCCTTTTAACAGCAATTACACAAAAAGAGAGAGAGTCGGCGCTTCATCTTTATAACCGCGAAAGGTCTTGTCTTGTGCAGTCAATAGGTTTTGGAAAGAGAGTAAATACACCCCTGGGGACTACAGCGGGATCTAGCAGATGCACTCAGCCAGCCAGAAGACTCATGATACCCTCAGGTATTTATAATAATGTAAGGAAAAACATACATTTTTAGGTGATTGGAATTAGAAAAAGTTCTTTCCATTCATCTGTTAAAAAGTTACTGCTTTTAGTAATGAAGTATAAATGCATTAGGAACTCAACCAAATTGCTTCATAAAGTAAGTAGTAGTAACAGCAACGGGCGACAAATGAATCCTTCTCCTAAGAGTATTGTGGCAAATAAGTTCTAGTCTCTTCCTGTAGTTACAGAATTATCTTTAAAGATAGCTGAACAAACAAAATTTCATTTTTTTTTCAATATGTGTTTTGTGAGTGTTTATAGTTTCATTTAATTAGAAACATCTCAATGCACCGCTAGGCTGAGTCTTAGACAGCGATGAACATCGTAGAGTTTTGATGCCCTCTAGTGCTTTTATAAAATAGTCTCTTGAAGAAAGTGTTTTCTTCTAAATAGCATTTTATATTTTACATATCTTGCCTCATTTTGTAAGCAGATTCTTTTTTATGCTTTCCAAGCTGAGAATATTTTAGTGATGTCTTATAATAGCATATAAAGTAATTTTTAGAGTTCTTAAAACACTCAGATCTGGAAGACAGCATGATCCTGGCGCAAGAAGGCAGGTGAGTACCACCTGGCACCGTGTGACTTGTACTGTGTGACAATCCAGAACAAACCCTCAAATGCCACACAATTTCTTCTGCTTTTTTGATGTTTTAAAGATAAGAAAAACAATATTGTGTATAGATGACTGAAAAGGTAGCATTTTAAACAATAGTGTCGATGAAGTTTGGAACAGTAATAAAATACCTGCGTTTTTTTTTTTAATGTATATACCACAATAGTAAACCTGAAAGCAGAGTATTTAATAATAATTTTGAAAAGGTTGGGGAAAAAAAGGATAGTTTCATCATATTTAATAATTTATTGGTTTTGCTGATAATTATCAAAGTAGGGATACAATTCTGTTTATCTCTACCATGCAATCATTCACATATATAGACAGGGGCATCATTTTTTCTGTGAAAGAAGAAAAAAAGCATGGAAATGTATTTGTACGGGAAATAAAATACAAGAACTACATAAACTTTGAAAAAAAACCCAAACTCAACAGATACTTGTCACCACAGTAATGTAATAAAAGATGATCTTGAACATTTCAAATCATCTGCTAGTTTTCAATTTGTTTGAACAAGTAATTTAGGATCAGGCTAGAAATCCTCAGCCATTAATGTTTTAATTTGAACTTTTTGTTACAGGTTGTGAATTTGGAAATCACACAAATAGGTAAGTAATTTTTTTGATTTTGTTTTTCTTTTGCATTTCTGAAGCATTTACTTAATTTCCTCTTCTTGTGCCTAAAAAATACCCTAACAAGAGAAAACATCCAGTATAAATGAACTTTTGAAAAAAATTCTGGTCTTTGTATTTAACATAGTCGCAACTCTATACTATTCTGATGAGACAAACTACCCACTGCTGTCTGAAATTTAATATTGAAAGGTATTCCACATTTGGAAATGGGTATATAAAAATGCTATTTATTTATAAGATCAAACACTGATTGCTAGAAAAAGCCCGCTTTAAGTATTAGAGCATCAGAATAGCTGTTCTATATTACGGCCCTGAAAACTTTCTCCTGATTGGCTGTTCAAAAATACACACTGTCTGGAAAATATTATGACTTGTAGAATGAAACTTTTTTAGTCTGTACTTGATGTTACTTTTATTCTGTTTGGTTTCAAAATCATAGAAATAAATGTAAGCCTTATCTCTGTTATCTTTGTGTCTGGATCGAGGCAGTATAAAGGTTGCATTTTGATGTGATGACATTTTTAGATGCTATCTTTATAAGAGTAAATTTACAAACTTCAGATATTGGGCTTGGTTTTGCCTTACGGCTTTACGTGTGAAAATATTTGAAAATTTTATATAATAAAATAAAAATTATATAAATAAAATAAAAATTTAAAAATTATAAAAAATAAAAATAATAAAAGCCTACATATGATGATATCCTTTAACAATTTAATTTTATATAGGTACTCACTTTGAGTACAGCTCTTTACAATCTAGCTATTTTATGTTTAAAAATGAATTCTTACCTGCTTTCAGTGGAGTGTCCTCATTGATAGAATGGATGTACAGCTTCCTCTCCATCTAACGCAGATGCTTAGGCTTTGCAATGACAAAGTGTGTTGTTCTCGGTGGAAACAGTCACATGGTTTATATTAGGTGTGTGTTGCTACAAGTACATCTTTACGAAATAAGTTCTTATAAGATCAGATTTTAATATTGTATCGCAGTTAAGGGGTTTTGGTTGAACATGAAGTCCTTGTCAATTCTGCGTCGATGTTGTGAGTGCCACGTTTCTCTCCCAGACTGCAGCTGTGGCAGGATGCATGAATGACACGAGCTTCACAGTGTTCTGGATTCAGAGCTTGGAGAAGGGATATTTGCCTGGTGGCTAGTTAAAACGTCCATGCTGAAATAAATGTGCATTTGCATTAATGGGTATCGTATCACTATGAAATCATAAAATTAGTTTTATGATTTCCATTGAATCAGAGCATTAAAAGTATACAACAATTATAATTTTTGTGGGAAAAAAAAGCTGTGAAAACAAAATAACATTTTAAAGTCTACTAAAAATGTATTTTAAATAATTTATGGCATGATTTTTTTACATTAGGATCCTGTGATTCTGACCTTTTCTCATTTTGTTTTGCTTTCTTAAATTTGTTAACAGAAGGAAGCCTTATAAATATTTACATTTTTCAAATCCTCGCTATTATTGTCATTATGATTTTTAACTTCAACGTCTACACAGAGTGGGTCTAGTAAATTAGCTCCAAAGTAGTTTGGAAACATTGAAATAACGCACATTCCCTTTGTTCTTTTTGCAGAGTACCATTTGAGAACCCCGAAGATGCCGTTTTAGTACGGGCAATGACAAGATCTTTAATGGAATTTTCCTCTGTTGACTGGAACAAAATGGCCACCTGTCAAGAAAGACGGCTTGAAAACAAAGTGGAAGAACCCCATGAGAAGCTGACAATCCAATTTAGATGAGTGCCGCCTTCCTTAAGAGAAAAATTATTCCTCTCTAGTGTGAAGATCAGCCTCTTAAGTAAGTTAATATCTCTATAAAACAAGTACACTAAAACATGCATCTAATTAAATGGACTTCCAGCAAAAAAAGTATTAGTGTAACATTCCTTTTATCATCAGATATGTAATATGAAGAGTGAAGAAATTAAGAAAATAAATGATAAATAGTGGCAATGTTACAACAAAAGTTGCTTGGAATTCTTACCATAATTTTCGTATCTGAAATTATTAAAGCTAAACAGCAGGTTAATTTTTAAGAAACTAAGGATAAGTAATTTCATTCCCTATAGTTGCTGCTGGAGAATTAGACTTACCATGTTCACTAGCAGTAATTTGTCTTCCTCCCTCAAAATAAAGGTAGGAGAAAGGAACCGTTGAGCTTTTCTCATTTCTGAGAGGGATTTAAGTTTCAATTTGCTAATTTGCGTGCTGCAGGAATGCACTGACAGCTCTCAGTTTTATCAGCATACTTATTTGGCCTCAGTACCGTGGAACCAGGAGCTCTTAAGCTTTCAGATACCTCGCTCTTGTCGGTGGCTGCTAATATATTTTCTCCCAGGATGCAGCCTGTGCGTCTGGTCCTTTTGGAGAGGACGTGCTGTACACAATGCCCTGCCCCAAGACTGCCGAATGGTTTTAACGCGTTCTCTTTTACAACCAGAGGGGCCATACAGTGCTGTAGCACTACACCTGACACAGCTTCTAAAGCCTGTTACCACTACGGAAGCGAGGGGGAGATGGGCATATAGATGGAAATTAACACATTTCCTCACATCTTTCTCCCTCCATTCTGCCAAAGGCTTAAGGTCAATGCTATCATCTGACCTATCAAAGCCCCTCTTCAGCCTGTGGCTTGTCTTATGAGTTCCTTCTTTCTTTCTTAGTTTAGTACAGAGTCACGGGACAGTTGAGGTTGGCAGGGATCTCTGGACCTTATCTAGTCCAACCTTCCTCTTGAAAGCAGGTCTGAGATTCGGTTGTCCAGTGCCCTGTCAAGATGAGTCAAGTATTTCCAGTGAGGGAGATGCCACCACTTCTCGGCTATCTCCTCCAGTGTTCAGTTGCACTCCAGAACATTTTTCTGATATTCAGATGGAATTTCACCTGCAACAGCTTGGTCATGTTGGCGATGATTGTTCTGTCACTGTGCATCCCCCACCTCCTTTATAACTACCTCTAGGTATTGTAAGACTGTGATTAGATCTCCCCAAGTCTTTTCTCTGGGCTGAACAAACCAAATTCCTCCAACCCTCTGATCATCATGGTGGCACCCTTGCTGGACCTGTCTTGTTTATTAATGTCTCTCTTGAACTGAGTTGACCAAAATGGGACACCGTACTCCAGACGTGGCCTAGCAACTGTCAAGTAGAGTAATGCCACCTTTGATCTGCTGGCTGTACTATACTTTTGTCTTGACCGATGTATGGCACCATTTACCTTGGGTGCTGCCAGGGCATACAGCTGGCTCCAGGTGACCTTGCTGCCCACCAGGACCCCCAGGTCCTTTTCGGCAGACCCAGACAGATCCCAGTCTGTGCTGCTGCTTGGGATCACTCCATCCCAGGTACAGGACTTTATCTTTGTTAAATCTCCTAATTCCTTTCACCTTTTTGATGTTAGATTCCTTCCTTTTTTATTTCTGCTTCCCTAAAGTTCCATGCATTTTGCAAATGTCCTTAAACTAGCCACATCTCTGTGGTTTTAAAAGGTAGATCAACACCTTGGTTTTGATTAGGTTTCAAGAATGTTTAATTTCTCAAATTGAATCAGTCTACAGAGAAGCTAGACCAAACTGAGGTCCTCCCTAAGTAACCTGTCCGTTAGGATTTAGTAGATGCAATCCCTAGTTTGTCTTGAGTCTTTTGAACTCTGACAGCTGACTCTGCTCATGGAAGTAGTCTATGATGTAATCATTTCCTAGTGGCAATTTCACAATCCCAGAATCTGTAGATTTTACATGTCATAATAGACATGGAAAAGGCTGAATTTAAGAGTTTCTCTGAAAGCAGTCTGTATCCCACTTGGAACTTGGAGCTAGACTAAGGTAGTAAGCAATATGGTTTCAGAGTAAATTTCATTGAATTTGAATTTTTGGATCAAATTAGAGGCACAATATTTCCAGCCTGGAGTGTTTTTCTGCCCCTGTCTTCTTTTGATCAAAGAAAAATTAAAGTGAAATGAAGAATTGTTTGTTTTCTGCTCAGAAAATGCTGCAGTGCAATATTTCAACATAAAGAATTTCATTACAGAATCTTTAACAACTAATTAACATTTTCCCCAAAGAATATAGATTTTGAAAAGAAAATATACATTTTACAGGAGTAACATGACTTCTTATAATCTTTTTGAGTATATAGATGGACTCAGAGAAGAAGACAATGAGTTAATTGATACATATGTAATCTTTGATGGTGAGAAGTCCATCAAAACCTCTCAGATTTTGCATTGTTGCACATAAGTGTCCCAGGAATGCTTAAACAAAAAAAAAAAACCCTACCATGGCATCCAGAACCTCTTCATTCTTATGTTTGCTCTCTGTTCACATTTGTAGTTTGTAAATGTTGGATGCTGTTCAACCGGCCACAAGACAGAACCACCACCATGTCCGCCTTACTTGAAAAGGCAGCGCTTTCCATATACTCAACCATTTGAGCTTTGTCAAAAGGTTTGAGTCTGTTTTAGAGCCATTAGTGGAAAAAAGAGTACTATGTTAGCTATTTATATATGAAGAAATACTCAAATTACAAGGGTAATTCATAATTTTGCTGAGAATCCCTTTAGTTAGATGAAGAAAAACCTTCAAAACCTACCTGCATCAAAAATCTAAAGTGATTTGAACATGCAACATTTAGTTCACTAGAAGATATGCTCAGATAGTTTAAGATATTTTTATTAAGGTATTTAACATATTTAATTAAGATATTAAGCTCAGAAGCTTTTAAGATATTCTTAATTCAGATTTCCCTAAGCGAAGAGAGAGTAGGTATGAAAAAACACTTAGCCTGAAAGTGAACGAGGGAGCAAGAACTGTGATGAAGAAGGCTAGACAGATTCACAGCTGCCATGTTCTTGTGTCTTGCAAAACAGCTGAAAAAGTGAGAACTCCGTCTTTCCTAGTGGGGGGGAAGATCCCACACCCTTGAAGGTGCAAGAGCGTGTCTGTTGGCTTTGCGCTCCACAGCTGTCTTGTCACTTAAAACCTTGTTTAAGGAATCAGTCAATTGCACATGAATTTTCATTCTACTTTTAAGTTCCTTATAAGTAACGTGTGACAGGAGATGTTTCCTCCAATTCACGGTTATGCAAGAGCTAGTCGTTACCCCAAGGTAATTATGCAGGACCTGTCAACCATGATCTTCCACCAGAAGAGCTGTTGCCAGCTCAAGCTGAGGAAGGCAGAGGTAGCTCTGGAGCATCAGCACATCAGGACTATAACTTGGATTGCAATTGCTCTCCTCCGAGACTCGCTGCAAGGAGGGGAGTGTGGCAGCCTCTGCTCACAGTGACTTTGAAGCCTTTTCAAGTTAGCATGAGAAGACAACCGCATAATCTGCATCAGCGACCCCCCACACCACACCTATTTCCAATGTTCATACTTTCTCCTATTGCTTGGGCATTTCTTCTTTATCAAGAAAAAGCGTTGGCTGGCAGAATGAAAGCAGGGTTTGTGCTGTGGGTTTTACTGCACTTCGGAAATGGCGAATCATTTGTCCTACAGGGCTTCTGCATTTTGAGAGAAACCTTAAGGAGCAACACGTTCCCATGAGCCCCAATGCTACGTGTAGAATAGGGAACCGGCAGCATTTCTGCATTCCCAGATCCAAGAGTGGAGGGTGAGGACAGCATGACTCCATATCTAAGTTCCAGGAATTCATCTCTTGCCTGCCAACTGTCACGAAATCAAACTTGTACACCCGAGCTATGGGAGGCCCGTGCATGTCAAATAAGAATGTCACCTTATGTTCCAACAGGCATGAACAGATGCAGTAAACAAGAATTGCCACTCAGCTTGGTTCTTTTAAAAAACTTCCCTTTATTCTTCACAATTTATTCTTCTAATCCTTGAAATTAAAACACAGGTATATTGCCTGCACAGGTGCATTTATGTATCCTCACTCTTATAGTTTTCAGAATATTAAACAAAAACTTTCGTATATTAAATAGTAAAAAATTAATAGCATTTTTCCTCTGCTTTGAGGATGGTCCTTATTCCTCTAACTTGAAGGATATTGCCATGTTCTAAACACCAGTTATTCATCCAACAATTGGAGAACCTCAAATTTTGCTGTTGTTATGCAGCAAGCAACGTTTTTGGTTGTGGCTCTCCCGTTGATTTCATGACACAGTAGTAAATCTGAGTGAAAACAACACACCTACGGGAAGGTATTTTCTAGATACAGTATTTAGTTGAAAGCCTAAGTGAAATCCCAGTTGTGTCAATGCATACAGGAATTTTCCCATTTAATTCACTGTGACCGGGTTCAGCGTGAGCAATATTAAGCAGCTTTTTTGTTTATGAAATAATTCATCAGCAACGTCCCAGTGTGCTCTAAGGCATCTTTACCTGAAAGCTGAGATTTAGAAGCTATTATTCTTGTCAGTCAAAATATTTAAATCATTCTGGTCTTCCCTTCATTAGACTTTGACAAACTTGGTGAAAAATATTCCAAAGCAATAGTGAAATAATTCTGTTGAAACACACATTTCACAGTCAGCTTGAGACATCTAGAACAGCAGTATCATTTAACAAAATTGCCACAAAATAGATACCATTGCTGTGCACTCACTAGTCAAAAATATTTACGGTAATGTCATGAAAAGTTGAGAATTCAGGTGAGTGTCTTCAGAAACTTAACTGCTACTGAATTCCTTCAGATGAAGCTGCATAAAGTGATGTAAAAAAGCAGTTTAACAGTTGGCTTCCCAATGCTTTTAACTACAGTTCTGTGTACTTGCACAAAACAGTTTTTCAACTACAATTAAAATAGATTTTAGGTTCTGAAAACATGAATAATCCAAATCAAATGCTTTTTATTTTTCACTAAGTGGCAGATAAACCACAGATACTCATAGATTTTTACTGTGCTTACTGTTGGTATACATACAGATGGAACTATGCCACTCTAGTTTTTGTCAGATAATAAATAGACGTTTTGACAACCTACAACAGAACCTGAAGTATTTATAGATGAATTAGCCAGTATTTCATCTCATGATGAACAGAGACATGCTGTCTTGCATAAGCCATGCTGTAAGAACTCAGACACGGTCAGCATAAAAAAATCTTTAGGACTCTTGAGGTACAGGGACGTAGCCTTCCTACGTCCCTTCCTACCCTCTTCTTACTCCTCAGAATCTTGAATTTTTCGAAGAGCATTGTCAGCTAAGCCAGTCTCACTTTCCAGTGGACTTTCAGGATGCAGGGCGAGTGCCTCCGTGTCTTTGGTGAATTCAGGTTCTTCCATTGGGTCAGTAGAATGATTTGGATCCACTTCTTTGGTAGTATCTGGACCAGGATCTGACTGTTCTTCACTTGTAGAACTACCCTCTACTAGTTGTGCTTCATCTAAAGAAAAGAGAAATCGCGTCATCAGTAAATACTGGACTCATCTGCAAGCAAACATTTTTATTTTTGAAGAGTAATAAACACTAGGAAACTTTTCATCAGTTACAGAAGTGATTCATTTAACCAAACTTCATCAAAAAAGACCGAAACCACTAGAATTCTGCTTAAGTTGGTGTAAGATTACTCTGAAACTAACCCTGCACAAAGCAGGCATTAATTTATCTTCAATTTTGCCATAATTCTTTTTAATACGCAGAGGAGGACACTACAGTTATTTTGACTTTCAATTAAAACATACTTAATTGACACTATTCCTACAGTTAGGTTTTCAAAGAATGGCTGCAGGCTGGTTAAACATAGAGTGCAGGTGGGTTTTGTTTTTCTTTTAAAAAAAAAGGAAAAAAAAAAGAGGCATGTACGTGACATGATTATGTAGGAAGGATTTTTGCACGTAACAGACAGAAGAAATTATTTGCTACTGAACACTTGACCACAATGAACTCTGACTGAAGTGAGTCATCCTAAAATTTATAACCTGACTGCACGGAACGGAATCAGCTATTGCACCTTTATTTTTCAAGCGATGTTTTCACAGAAAAAAAATTGTTAAATAACTTTTTGCCCTGATTCTGCCAAGCAATTCTGAAAAGAGAGAGAGGAAAGCCTGATTGCAGGCCCCAGCACCTTCTAAAGTAGTTCATCTGGGTTTCTTATTCTCTGTTATGATTGATAGCCGCCTGAAAACACTGTCACAGCAAGCCACAACACTGCCAAAGCCCTGCCAAGGTCTCAGTTGGCTATGGAGCTGCCTGCCTTAAGCACAGGCTGAAGCACAGACTTCCTTAGCACTCACCCTTGTAGAGCGGAAACGCTTAAACTCTTGGTTTTGCTTGTAGTTGGAGCTGTGGGATTTTTTTCTATTCTTTTTTTTCTTCCCCTGATGTATAGGATTTGTAGGGGGTATTATTAGCTTTTCGAAATAAAGCTGCTGTTGATATGAAGAGCTTTGATACACCACCGTTCACAAGGTGACACGAAGCCAGGATGAACTCACTGTCTTGCTAACAATGCATAATCTGGTAAGGTCTATAGCGTATTGTCCAAGTACCTGAAGAAGTTCGTGAAGATTAACACGTAGATAGTGCAGTAGTAAAATGTCAAAAAATGTTAGCTTCCCTTTTTAGGAAGGGAGGGAGAAGAGCCACCCACCAAGATCCTGTCTCTCCCTCTGAAGAGCACAGCACCTCTTCAGCCACTGACTTGTTCAGTCAATATGAAGCCCCAGGTGCGTGGGTTTGCCACCAGCGTGAGGTATCACACTGCTCAGGGCTCATTATGTTTTGCTGTATTGGTATGCAATATATTCAGGAATTTCTAGTATCCTTGCCTCCAACTTCCATAGTCACCTTGGTCCCATGCAACAGCAACTCGTCTAACAGGATCATCACAGGAAGCTGTTGAAAACTTCAATAATTACTAATTTATATCCCGCTGTAGTTTTTACAGTCCAGCTGAAGTGAAGAATACTACCATTATAAGAAAAGCGTGATTTGTCCAGTGCACTTCTACAATCCTTAAAACAAGGGAAGGGGACTCTATTAAATTGCAAAAGAGAAAAAATTATTTCACCCCAAATTTTCCTGTTATTTCACTTACAGAAAACATTGTATCAGAGAAAGTTAAGGGTGGGTGGGTGTGAGACATCCTGTTTTTTTCTGTCACTATGTATTAATTATTTGCTTATTGAAGGGAGAAAAACACCATTAACAGTTTAAAGAGAAATGCTTTCTTCCTTCACATTCAAAGTACACAACACAACTCAATACGGTGATTATGAAGGAAGTATTACAGGAGAATTAACATCTGCGTTAACCTTTGCAACTGGAAGGAGTGGGCTGCTTTCTTATTATCCAACTTGTCCTTACACATCCAACGAAAGAAAGAGCAGCATGAAACTTCTGCATGATTTTGATTAAAGATTCGGATTTTGAAGCAGTGCAGTGTAACTCAGAATGCTTTAGCTGTAGAAACCTGTGTAACTCCAGCATTAAAAAACAGATTTTAGAAAGTACGTAGCATTTGTAAATTGAAAAACTAGAATTGCAACAAACACAAGTATGCTGTTATATTACAACAAAGACTTTTCTTTCAACCTCAGCTGTTACAGATTTTAAGATCTGTTTGTTGTGGTGCAGTTCATGCAGCGTTAGTTTCAATAAGCAAACTATAGATCCTAACCTTTCTTTTGCTTTTTTTCTTGTTTCCTTTTTTCTTTGGCAGCTTCTAGTTCTTGTTTCTCATGAATTTCCTTTAGGGTCTTGCAGACTTTTTTGTGGGTAAACCAGTGTATTTTCTGGCAGTTCTGGTCGCAGTACATCACCTGAAAGTTACCAGAGCTATCAATTCATCTTCATGTACTATAAAATAAACAACATTCTTGCATTTCGTAGGGTACAAAGTTAAAGCTCTCTATGTATATTACTTAATGGTGTTTTTAAGCAATTTGTAAGGAGTGATTTTAACCTATATAAAACTCTATAAAGAATAGTTTATTTTGTTAACTCTGAATGTACAGAAATTTTACTCTTTCTTAATTCTTAAACTTACACATTTGGAAATCCAGGTACTCCTACTTGTGAATTTCAGGCACCTCCCCCAGAAGTATACGGCTTGCCCATTTTCAGTGCAGGCACACATGCCTTTCATAGAATCATAGAATGGTTCAGGTTGGAAGGGACCTTAAAGATCATCTAGTTCCAACCCCCCTGCCATGGGCAGGGACACCTCCCACTAGACCAGGCTGCTCAAAGCCCCATCCAGCCTGGCCTTGAACACTTCCAGGGAAGACTTCCTCACAAGTCTACACAGTAAATAGTCAAGCATTCAGAATCCTCAGCACCTCAGTGTCACTATTTTTTGTGATTCATTGTAACTGTTTATGGATTCTTACCATTTTACATACTGAACATCTTTTGTCTGCTCCCTTTCCCCCACAAGTTGTACAGAATTCAGCATCCACAAAACCCACTTGGCCGGTAATAGCTTGTGTCAGTACAGAAAAAGCTGTAGGATCAGAACCCTGAAAGGTAAGACAAGAGGTGGTAATGAGATTAAAAGACAACATTGTCACGAAGAGGGACACACAAGAGAAAACCAAAACAGGCAATGCAAGCTGCCAAGCAGCCAGCTGCAGTCTCACTGAAGAGACCGTAGCAGCAAGAACATAAAACTAAATCACAGAACTTCAATTAACATCCACAACTTAACATTTATACAGTTAGATAAATTCTTGTATATAAACTTAACTTAGTCCTTAGCTTCTGTAGAAGGGAGGATTAAAATTATCATTTTTTTTACTCTGTAAATTATTAATAATACTATTAATGAACTCAGTGTTCTTTACACACAGTCATCCACTAGTAGATCATATGCAGCGGGTTTCCACAGATGAGCCTCCGTGCTGGCACACAGAAAGATATTTTGCTTATCACTAAAATACTTTTGTGCTCAGTGTACTCAGATACTACAGACCAAATGGTCAGAACTCAGAATCTTCAAAACGATTATTTGCATGTTATCATTTAGATATTACTTGCAGTATCTTTCCCATGCGCTACAAGGAGTAAGATTTAGTATATATTACTGGTAACCACAAGTTACGACTATTCTTTTGGACAATGATGTAAACATTAGAGGAAAAAAATGCAAGTTGCTCCAGCACTTAGTAAATTCTTAAACTGTTAGACTACCATGGAATATGCCTGATCATAACTACTATGACAGTGCTGAGATGCCCAGACTGAATGCAAGTAACGGTGCATGATAAAGGTCAAGGCCTTCCAGACAATTAAAAATTTGTAGCATCTCCTCCTTCCCAGTTCTGCGTAACGGACAGAAATCCAACGCGACAAACTGTATTTCTTTAAATGGAGAAGGCAGAAAAGACTGCAAGCTCTGCTAAGAAAAAAAGGGACAGGAAGGAAAATGTTTACTCTGAAGCAAGTCATAATGCATCATGATGGCTCATGTTTTCACACTGTGTTTATTTTTCTGGCTTAGACAAACAGTAGGGATTGCATTAAGCCTCAGGACGTTTTAGTAGACTGGAGCCACTTAAGATGGAAGCTATTTTTAATTCACTTGGCACAATCCAAACACATCACAAAATTGTTCCACTTCCCCAGTGTTAGCACATAGAACATCTAGCTCTCAGAGACCAGAGAGAACGTTCTTAAAAAATAACAACTCGTGTGTAAGATTTATTATGAACTAATTAACAGTACTATAATGAAGAGTGTGTTAGCAAAGATGTATGAGGAAAACTGAAGTTAGCTTTTTTTACCTGTAATTTTGATTTCCTAATTTAGATATACATTTTATTCTGTATTGCATCATCTTGCCTCTCTCTGTGACAAAGGGACCTTCACAGAATGTTTTCCCGTTTTCTACCATCATATAGTACCAACTTTTTGCAATGCATTAAATCCAGGAAATTACTTGATCTTAAATTGCATTTAGATGTTGTGAAGAAAGAGTACAAAATGGGTTTAATCTGAATCTACAATTTGTAAAAGCAAATTGGCAAAGAAATAGACATCATAGAGTAGAAAAAGAAAGCTCTGACACAGAAACAACTTGTTCCAATTTTCTTTAAAAGCTGAGGTATTTAAGCATTCATAATTGGCATAGGAAAAAACCTACTAGTTGAAGTATTTTAGAGCATTTTCCTGTAATATGTAAAATAAAATTCCAGTTTGCCAGAGAGTTCAGGGACATTCAAAAACCTTTGCTTAATATAATACATTGCAGAAGCTGAAAAACAGAAAGATGCTTTAGTTTAAACCAAATTTACTATGCAGGTTGCGTAGAAAGGATAGGAAAAACTTACTATTTCAACAGGAGCGATACTTCTCACGAGCTGCTGGAGCAACGTAGCTTCACAGTAAGGAAACTTCCGGATACTTTCTCGAATTAGCTTCTCTTGATATACAGGGAAACCATCTTTATCTCTCCCTTTCAAGAGACTAAATTTTTTAAAACCAAAGTCAAATAAGAAATCACACAGTAAATCCTCAAGAACAAATACACAGCATGCTGTAACTCTGTCCTCCCGACTGTCCTCCATCAAATTATAGAGAATTCTAATTCAAAATTATTCAACAACTTCAAATGTAACAGTGTTTAAAATGCAAATGAAATTATTTTTATTCTAATGCACAGTCATTACGAAATATAAAATAACTACATGTGTGCTCTGAAACCACTACTACTAATTCAGCCACACAAAGGAAAATAAAAATCTACAGCTAGACTAGTATCTACATCAGACTGAAGTAGCAAAATGCTTTGTTTTGTTTAAAAATGAGCACTGTAAAAATAAACACTGAGTAATACACAATACTTTAAAATACAAATTCTGCTTTCCTTATGTTTAATAATGTGTTACAGCCCTGATGCTTCTATATTTATCTGGTTGGCTCCTGCTTTTTTATATGGAACACTGATGAATTATTTGGTTTCAGTATGTGAAAGCTGACTTCTTAATTTATTTTCAGTATCACATAGAAATCTGCTGAGGTCTATGGGGAATGTGATCCTTCTAAAAGCCAGGCAATTTACTTTGATACTTAAGATCAGACAGCTGGTTTTCTGACTCTGAGTAGGTTCTGAAGATCTGTCTAAGTGATTTAAGAGTCCAGGTCTCATCCAGAGCCAGGGGGATTTGCAGCTCTCGGTTACTTAAGTGTTTTTGAAAAAAAATCTCACCCTGTATGGCTGCTGGAGAGCAAAATGACAAGAGAAATATTCCCAGATGATCCACATCGGACATTGAGAAATTCTTTTTTCAAGCCTATCGCTCCCCTTTTTCTCCACTACATGTTGCTCTCTGCTGCTTCATAGCGCGTGTGTGATTGCCCAGCTCTAACCAGTTCCAGCAGGGAGCTGAAACTCTAGGAATGTTTCCTTTCTACCCCAGGAAAGGACAATGCCACTTCAGACAGAAAAAAGGGAGTCAGTGCCACCCTTAAGTGGCTGCAACTGGGCATAGCCGTTATCCAAGACAATCCAATCCATTGTTACAGCTGTCTTTTTCTGATATCTGTAAAGCTGTTTCAGACCTCTCTGTAGAAATACATACCTTTTGATAAATCCATCTAGTTTATCCTCTCGCTCTTTTAAGAATGTAATACATTTCTGGAAGATGCAACTGATGTAGTGCATTTTCATAGCAAGTACTTCATTCATATCTTTCTGCTTCATACATTTCTCACAAATGAGATCCAGAACCCTGTAGCATTTCTGCAGTGCTTCTACTTCGGCCAATAGAGGGTTCTCTTTTACCAGCAACACAATCTATGAGAAAGATTGAAGAAAATGCAATCCAATTAGGAACTAATATTTTTAAACTCGTGCATTGGCATTAAAGGTTATATAGCTCATTGTAGCCAAATTTCAGTGGAGTTTCTAATATTCCTCTACTTCCACCTTTTACAGTCTTCCCCTTCTTTCTTCAGTCATTAGTTAGTATTACTACGTAGTATACTGTAATTCACAGTTCCCATAAAAGAAACATTCCAAATTAAGACTAGTATTAACAATATTATGGATTTTTCCAGAATAAGAACCCGACAAATCAAAACCGTTTCAAAAGAAACAGTTACAGAAACTACCACACACTGTCCTAAAATCTCTTTCCTTTTGAACACGCAAAATAAAACTGGATTTATATGATTTAAGCAGTTTCACAGAACATACCGACCTCACATGCCCTTGGAGCACTTCAGGTAGACCAGTAAAGCGCTGGACTAACCATTTTAAGAGGAAACTCTGCACTCTGCTCACTAAATTACCTGCCACTGGTGCATTACTGTTTGTACGTACTGCAGATACCTGCTTGGCAACTGCTGACAAATTCCTGACTTTGAATGGCAAGCCCGAGGAACTTGTCTTTGAATTTAGGTGTATTAATTTCTCTGAACTACACTGGAAGAGCAAACCATAAAAGACATTATTTTCAGCAAATATACTGGCAAGTAAAAACAAACCTCTCTTGCCCATACTCTCAGAAAGAGCAGCAGCAGTAGATGTTACTGTGGTGAACCAGTGATGAAGGTAGGAAGATACATGCTGAGACAAGCAGTGAGGGAGCAACGAGATTTTGTTAAGATAGGAAATTGTTCTATGTTTCCACTTCAAGTGGGGCTAGGAAAAAAAGAAAGCCAGAACCAAGAGCTATTTATGTCTATTGATGCAAAAAATAAGGATCTCTCCACTTAGAGGTGTTAGTTCAAGAATCTGGTGTATATAAACACTGAAATAGCTTCATTTTTGAGTCATGTCTAAATGTTGAGCCCGATTCTTTCTAATTTTCAGAAGCATCCGAATTAATGGATAACGCTTTTGATCTCAGTTGGGCTCTGAAGAGTTGAATGCTTTCTAACAAAAATAAACAGTTCCCATGCCAACAAGCATATACGATTTACGTATTACTCCACCTTAACAGGATGCATGTTAGTAGTGGTAATAATTTTATGTAGAGGCCCAGCTAATTTTACTGGCAGTTTTGGTTCTTTATCTAAGCCTTGTGGTTTAGTATAGTAATCCAGCCTTTCACGTGGAAAGAAGTTGTTGATGACAGTCACACAGTCGTGTTGACCTAGAGGCACACAAGAAAATAAAATCACCAATGAAATAAAATAATAATAATAAAGAAAGACCTAAACCTAAATCAAATAAAAGCAATACAGGTGACAATTACCCACACAGAAGCTGAGCATGATACGCTTTGCCATTCTTTTACATTCAGTAAGTGTAACTTACTGACTCCCAGCAGGGAATGACTTCTTGGAATTTCATTTTGAGAACTCTATCCCATTCCCTCATCCTCTTTCCCTGGTAAGCCAAAACTAAGAGAACAGGTATTTCTCTCCAAACTTACACTACGCTAGTAGTGTCATACTGGTGTTAAAATTTCTTGAGAAAAGTTCTCTCCACATTGTACTTTCAAAAATTAATGACATTTGCATTGGGACTTGTAAGTTTTCAGACCTGAAACACATACTAGTTTATTAACCTAACGCAGGAGAAATTACAAGAACAGAACATGCTTAAAATTTACCAAAAAAAAAAAAAAAGACTGTGATGAAAGTAACAAGATGAGAGAAGTTACACCCCCTTACTGTTTTCTACATCTGACAAAATGATGGATTACTCAGCTAAAGGGAAAGTAAAATTTAGCTTCTCTAGTTCAGAACCACATTCTTTAAATTGATTGATTTATCTTGGCACTAATCCTACTAATCAGTAGAAGAAGACACAGCCAACCACATTCCAGCATTTAAAACCCTCCACTGTTTTAGAAGAGACTGTTCTAAGCTAATGAAGCACAGTGTAAGACAAATGACAGGGGAAGAAGTATCCTCACTTCCCACACACAGACAGATGAATTAATGTTGATTGGACAGAGAATAAAAAAGAACAGGAACGGATTTCAACGTTCAGACTTTTACAGAGTAGCACATATCTCAGTATGCCTGAAAATATTTATTCATTCTTGGTGACGTGATGAGATTTTCAACAAGAATTCTCCAAAATTACGTTGGAGATAACATTCCCCATTCACTAATAACTGAATTCAGCATCACATTGGAAAAGACCATCCAAATCCAAAGCATAATTAACAGGAGTGGACTTCTCTGACATATTAAGGGAGTAAGGTTTTGCTGCTCGAACCTCAAGTGGGTAATGTCAATCTTTTCCTCTTTAAAAGATCAGAATGAGATACGATTGAAATTGAAACTGCACTCACTCACTATTCAGGGAAGTAAATCTAAATGTCAAGGTAGGCTCTTGAATCCAGAACACCTAATGGACTTGAGAGGGAGTTCTCGGACACTTTAACAGGATGAGAAGGTTGTGTTGAAGTGACAATGCAGGTCCTTATTTTTGGTTGTTGGGAAGGTTATCTGGACAGCAATAGCTGAGTCATTAAAATGACTCCACTGTTTCTGGTAATATTTTATCACGGGTCCTTGCTAAAAGTAGAGAAAACAGTGGTATATTTGGGAACATTAATCCAGGAATCTCCCACCACTGTCAAATTAAGGATTAAAAAGGGCTTAGGAAAAAAAAAAAGACAAGAAAAAGAAACGTATCAGCAGAAAAAAGCCTGGTTCCTTTTTTTACCCAGGATCACACAGCATACTGGAGTGACAAATCTTTTATCTTGTTCTCGTCAAGTTCAGGTCAGTAAGTACTGACTACCTCGGAACAGGTTCCGAGACTTCTCCCTCGGCCACATGCAGGAGGTGACTCACTGCTAGCACACAGCACGCTCGTGGCAAAGCTCAGATGAGAGTTCCTGACTCCTGGCGCTACCTTCGTCCCTTCCTACAGAGGAAGCTCCAATTACGCACTTTGTACTGCAGAAGCACATACCTCCTGCACTTCAGACACCTCAGACGTTACCAGCTTCCTCTTACTATTTGAAAAGTGATGACATTGCAAAACCTTGCACACCTGGAGAACAGCGGCATCTATTCGTATAGATAAGATCGTTTGTGCTTTTATAAAGCAAAGCATGGAAATAGAACACAACTTGACTCTGCTATAGGATGAGATGTGGGAAAAAAGCTGAACAACTGTGTCAGTTCAGAACAGGTCATTAAATAATGTTTCTCCGATAAAAAGCCTCAGAAACTATCATTTTATTTCATTAGGAATTTAGAAAATGATAACAGACTTTCACCTTACCCACAAAAGCAGCCATCTGAGCTGCTGTCCTTCCCACAGAGTTGACAACATCTGTCTCTGCTCCAGCCTCTAACATCATCCAGGTGATTTCTTTGTTTCCTGAATGTGGGGAGAAGATATAGGGAATGAGAGAGAACAAACCACAATTTGTAATCCTTTATGTTGTAGAAAAACAAGGAGTGAAATTTCTTAAAGACCAGGAGTAACACTGAGGGAAATAAACGTTCTTAATGTCATTAATTTTAAGAATGGATTAAGAGAAAGGCACAGTGCTGCCTCTTTATTTATGGTCCCAGAGGGTCAAATCAAAGGAAAAACTAAATTCAGGCAGGGTATAACTCTGCTCTCTCTAATGCATATTCGGCTCCCCATGGGGCTTATGGGAGACAAATGCATGTAACTACACTAGAGCTTGGTCCCCCTGGATAGCAATATAGAAGCAAATTCTACTAATCTAGTTTGACAGTTCAACTACAACATTTGCTATTCTAAGAAGAAAAACAAATCCAGTACTATTATGTAGCAGGAGCATAGAGAAGGGAACAGATTGTTCCTTGCTCCACAGCGGGAACTGGGTGTTCAGGCTGGGCTAAATACCAAGTAAAATGCAGCTAAAATTTGATGGGAAGATTAGATGACTTAATTGGTGCCCTTCAGAGACTAATAAGGACACTTGTCACCACTCGTGCTGGTTCTGTTTTCAAAGGTATTCTTACTTTATCAGTTTTTGTGCATATGCTAAGTACAGAAAAGTGAATATAAAAAAAGAAGGGGGTGGTGGATGGAAATGACTGTTCCTGATTCAAAAACGAAGGCATTGTGTCAGTAGTGCTCATGTACCTTTTGCACTCACAGATTAACAGACCTTAAAAGTCAACATTCAGAAGCAGTCAAACCCAGGATGACAGGTTAAAAGCTCAGCTGTGAGAAAATGGTAAAAATCCAGCATTTTCCATAAAGCTGCAGTCATTTAACAGCCTCTAGGAGTTTACTTGTTCCCATCTATCTGCTGCAGCTCTGATACTGCTCAATGCTACAGAATGCTGAAATTTCCCAAATCCTTTTACCAAAGTTTTAGCAGCAAAGCAATCTGAGATCCAGTTAAGGTTCATATACACACATACGCCTTCCTTTTTTTTATACTTATGATGAAAGAAGGCAGAGTTTAAACTCTACCTGCTAAGAAATCTTACTTCCCTAGAATCTCCTTTCTGGGAAGACATAAGTGGCCTACTAAAGAAGATACTTAAAATAACCTAATATTCCCAAATCTAATCTTGTCCCCAAAAGAAACAATGTTTTTTATGTAGCGTCTTTTTCTCACTCAAGGAAATAATTGTTTGTTTCATCAGGAGAAAAAAATAGCAAGAGGAAAGCTGTAAACCACGACTTGAGACAGGAGAAGATCTATACACTCTCATGAAAAAAAAAAAAAACCAACACGTAAGAAGAGAGGAAAAATTAATGTGAGAAAACATGTCTTTAAAACTTACTAAATACATTTTTAAATGCCCACAAAGTAAGTGCAAAAATAATGTAGGAGAAAGGCAACATTTAAAAAATAATGAATTAATTTTACAAGCCTCAAATATTACTAAAAGCTACAGGTTTGTAGTCCTAAAAAAGGCAATTTGGTGCAGCATTGTTTTCAGTGTAACACAATATAATTAAACAGAATGTATCCCACTGCACAAGAAAACTGTCACAGGAGACTGAATTTTGAGATCTGTAACAAACAGGACAAAGTACAGACAGACTGTATGTCTCAAAATGCTGAACAAAATCCATTTTTATATGAAAAAAGATCCCAAGCCTGAACAGTAGGTTTCCTATTCCACGGTCCTGATGATTCTACTGGTCTTGACATATTCGCATGGTTCACATAAATAACAGTAAACCTGAACAATAAAAAGGTGTCAACATTTTCCTTTAAATAATTAATTTATGGCAAATTGTACCCATCGATGTCATAAAAATCAGTGACCCAAGTTTAGTCAGAAGTTACCTGAAAGTCCAGCAAACATCAAGGCAGTATATCCATGCTCATGTTCATTGCAGTTAACATCAGCCCCATGTCGCAAGAGCAACCTGCACATGTCTATTTTCCCTTTGTACGCTGCGTGCATTAGAGGGGTCATGCCATGCTAACAAAAGAAAGAGGAAGGAAGTAGCATACAAAAAAGAATTAGCTATATCTCTTGATCTTCATACCATTGATAATTTTTACTTCTACATACATATTCAGTATGACTGCCAACACCTCACATAATATTTAAGTTAGCAACAACGAAAAAGCTCACAAAGTCTTCATGAAAAAATACGGTTACTAACATGCAGTAGATTTTCCATTCCCATGTCACTTCCGATTATGCTGTGCTATATACTTGAAAACAGACCAGTGCTGAATAAATGAAAACCATTTACTGCCCATTTGTCACTGGTCTTTTGTGTAAGACATTAGTGTTAAAAACAACTAATGCTTCTACTAGCAGGAAACGCTCGTTTTAGAAAATTTGTTAGGCTCCTAAGTTATTTCTTTTTTCGCCTGCATTATCTGATAAGCAACAAGAAAATTTGGAATTGGCTCTTGCTGGTTTTGCCATTACAAAGATTTGTAGTTTCTGAAACCTATTTTGCTCATTTTTAGTCATGATTACTAGTAATTGTGCTATCCTGCTCTCTCCCATTTATTCACCCATTTGGTATCGTGTCTGTGATCTTACATCAGTCAGAGCTCCGAAAGCCCTTGTAAAGATACACAGCTCTAACTAGACTTGAACAACCACACAGGCTCAAACCTTGCCTTTTGATAAACTGCACCGGTACAAAATGGATTAGCTTCCGCAAGGGAGGCACCGCGTTTCCATTAGAGTTGCACTGGTGTAGTCATAAATGCAAACCTGGGCAAAGCCTCGGGGAAATTTTCAAAACTAGGGTGAATTGTTAGTGCAGGCTCCGTCCCTCTCAAAGGGCAGGGAGAAGCACGGCTCTGTTTGAGAAAATTACATTGACACTCCATTTTTAGAATTTGATACGCTTTTTCCAATATGCTGTTTATTTTCACTTAACATCCAGTCAGGATTCATGTTAGCAGCCAAGACACAGGAATTGCCCAGGAACATTCTCTAACACTGAATACAAGGGAATGTGCTTTAGTTTGTCCCTGAAGGAAATCAAAATGGCATTTTCTTCCTTTTTTTGCAGGTGAAGGCTGTGTGCATGAATACACTCATGTACACCAGTACTGCAGCTCTGTAAACACACGATAACATGATACTCTGAAATAATGTATTTGTCCGTTTGAGCCTTAATATATTTCTCGCTTCAATTTATGAGAGAGTAAAACCCAATGGAGTTAAATTTATCCGTATAATTTTCAAAAAATTCCTAAAGGTGAGGGAAATTGGGCAAGTTAATTATAACAATTTTTAAGTATATTATATTTTCATTACTCCCTATCCTAACTGAAAACAATAAAAAAAAGATCACTTGATGCTTTATATTTCAGTAACCCAAAATATTTTTGTAAACTGCAATATAAACTGCCATTAAAGAAACAAAAGACCTGAAGAGATCACTTCACAACATGAAACAAATTTGTAATTGTTTTTGCTAGGTTTCATTTGTGATCCTATAAAGGTAAGTGAAGGCTTTCTATCCTAATACATAAAATACATGTTGTGTTGTGTTATGTTGACAGCAATTTTTATGGGCCAGTCCCAGTCTGGAGTCATAGTATAGATCTGCCTTACTTCAGGTTTTTGACTGGAGAAGGAACTTTAAGAAAACAATGACTTTTTACATCTTGAATGCCAGTTGTTTCAATTAAAAAAAAAAAAATAAAATCAAAATCTATCTGAAGATTATAGGACAAAGGAAAGGGTTGGGTGGTTTGGATTCTTTTCGACCCTCCTCCTGGGAAAATTTTTTTAAAAGCTTTTGATTAAATTTTGAAAGTGTCAGGCTGTTGTGTGGATCAAAAAAACATACCAAGCAGAAAACATGTGGACAGTTGTTAGAAAATCCGGAAGAGCTTGGTATCCTGTATTATGTCCCTATGCAGAAACTGAAATGACTGAAAATACTCTTCTCAGGCTGAATATCAAAGACAGGTCCAGCAACAGTCTGTTTTCTGACAGATGACATTTGGATTGTCAATACAGCATGTTTAAAAGACTAAACTAGCAGACAGTTTATTAAGCATACAGATGAAAAAATATTTCTTGCTCCAGTATGGAACACAGGATGAATAATCCACTTTTTAGCAGCTACTATGTAACATTCTCCTGACCAGAAATCCAGTCTTTTAACCTCATTCCCTAGGACAAAAATGAATCTTTCCCAGTTTCTTGTTTACTTTAGAGGGATGTTACATGGTTTAGAAGGAGCAGAATTGACATCTCCTGTCTTCTGCAGAGCTGTAAGAGTTCCCTGTATGTGTGACTGTACAAAGGGAATAGAGTTTGCAGTGCCTGTAGAAATTGCTTGGCACCTTCCTTGACCAGGTTCTTCAGCTCATCAACCAACAAGGGCTCCCTGAACAATGGGGCTATGCCTCATGGCACAGCCAGACCAGCCATTACACACCACCCTTCCCAGTTCCTGATGTTGAAAATATACCAGAAGCAGACTGGGGGACAAGATTCCATGAGCCAAGTTGACATAATGCTGCCATGGTGGGGGAAATTGAAGAAAAAAAAAATACTACAGGGTCAGATGGCTTAATCAGCTAAGAAGGAAAGACAAGGAGGTGTGGGGAGGCAGGAGGGGCAGATGAGTACCAGAACCAGGGTGCGGTTGGACTCTGCTGCCCGAAGCAGGGGAAGAAGAAAGCAGGTCAGTCTATCCATCTTCAGCACCTGGGCGAGGTGTGCTTCCACAGGATGACCAAAACCGAATGCATAAGGATAATAAACTGGAACAGCAACCTTCTGCTTTCTAGGAACTATGGAGGAAGTTTTCAACAACACTGTTTCTCAGCCTTTGTTGACCAGAGGACTTAAGGAGTGTGGGGTGGCCAGGGAACAAGAGTCAGGACAAAAAAAAAAAACCACAAACAAAAAAACCCACACATACTATCTCGCATCCCAGTGACCTCTGACAGAAAAACTATGGTGCAAACATTTAAACACGCTGTGTAAGCACACAGACATGATACATGCATATTTTTAAAAGCCATTGTTTTGTGGATAACACCCTGATGACTCACTACTGAATTAGCCACATAGACTCTGTGTTACTCAAGATAAAAGAGGAATCCAAGTGGTCCCAACATTCACAGTGTATTACACTTCTCATGCTCACTTCGCCCTTCTCAGCCATGGAAACTTGGCCAAGATGTGGCACACATCGGCTAGATCACACTAGAGCAGCTCCCTCAGCAGGTACCGGGGTCCACCACAACATTGCACATATGAATACCAGCTACCTAGATAAATAGAGTGGGAAAGGGATGTAAAAACCCTAGCTGAAAAACTGCTGTAGACACTCCTATGCTGACAATGTTAAAGCATCCACCTCTCCCTATCCCAGCCCAGACAGGCCAAAAGAGTTGGGGTTATTCAGCCCGGAGAAGAGAAGGCTCTGGAAAGACCTTATTGCAGTCTTTTAATACTTAAAGGGGGGCTACAGGACAAACTTTTTAGCAGTGTCTGTTGCACTAGGGCAAGGGGTAATGGTTTTAAACTAAAAGAGGGAAGATTTAGACTAGATAGAAGGAAGACTTTTTTTACAATGAGGGTGGTAAAACACTGGAACAGGTTGCCCACAGAGGTGGTAGATGCCCCATCCCTGGAAACATTCAAGGTCAGGTTGGATGGGGCTCTGAGCAACCTGATCTAGTTGAAGATGTCCCTGCACACTGCAGTGGGGTTGGACTAGATGACCTTTAAAGGTCCCTTCCAACCCAAACTACTCTATGATTTTGCAGTGAGGAACCCAGGCTCATGTTAACATGGAAAGACTGCCTTACCTTATTATTTAGAGTCAGACAACTATACCTGTTCTATTCATTCAGAAAATTACAAACTAAACACATAGACTGTAGGTTTGGCTTTTGAGACATTTGTGAAGTTACTAAAAAGGAAACAAATGATGGAAAAAAAGCAGGAACACAGAAATATTAGTTGATGTATGTCCTCAAAATCAAGTCTCCTAAATAAAAAGGAAGAGCACTACTGAAATAGACCAACTCAGTAAGACTGGTTCAAGTAGGTATTTGGAACTGGATTGTAAAAACGTCTCTGACTTTTAACAGAAATGGTCCTGAATGCTGCTAGTCTAGAAATACATGACTTGAATTTTCATTGGATAAAAGCCTTTGTAAATTTCATCCTTAAAGCTTTTGAATAAGATCACCCTTACCTATCTTAAACTTACTGTAAGCAGGATTTGGAAGGTAGTCAACAGATACTGCACAAATAATTTTAGCTATAGCTAAGTATGAACTAATTAGAATATGAAATACTGTTCAGTGAATGTTGATCATAGCTATAGTTCTCCTCCTTTATAGTCATCCTGCTGAGCTGTTGGTTTCACGTATGTAACACATTAGATTCCTCTGATGATCTTTCTGTTCATCCGCAGCGATGAAAAGTTAAAGTCTACGTCAGTCAGCGACCTGAACTGAAACCAGATAATTCTTAATAGCTGCTGAATTTTCTTTGGTTTGTGTATTTTGAAATACTATGTAAAAAAACATCAAAAGACAGAACTCTTTCTCCTCAATAAAGGCCAAGGATCTGGGCATTTTCTGCTAGCACAGGAAGTTCACACTAGAATAACAAGATAGATTAACTGAAGAACCCTCCACTGAACATAATCAGTATGACTAAAGCTACACAAATCTCATACACTAATAAACAGGCTGCTGCTGTAATCCCTGGAAAGTATTCTGTTCTGTAATTAGCATATAGAAGTGGACTGTTTCTAAAAGATGTATTTTATTACAGAAGTGAACAGCTGAATTACCAAACTAGAGGAAAAAGAGTAATGCTGCTAATGCCAAATGATAGTTCTGTATATAAGATTATAAATGACCTTAAAATTATTTTAAATACAGAAAAACTGTGAAGTCTTTTCAGGTCAAGTGTCTCTGCTTGATCTGCAGAAAATATGGGATTGTAGTACTACAGCGCTCCTTTGCAACCTGAACTACCTACATGACTGGAGGAAACTTCCACAGCTGGAGAACCCACGTGCTTCCTCTAGACTGTTTTTCTGCAATAATCTGAAAGATTTTAGCCACACCCTGCAAGTGGATGGAGTTAAAAGTCAGCAAACTGCCAACATGAAGTCACAAAGCTATTTACAAACTCTGTACTCCCAGGGCAAAGGAAATTTCTGAACACTTTCTTCCATACTACGTTTCCAGATTAGCAAACACTCCATTTAAAATAGGACAAAAAATGACTAAGAAGTGTGTGCTTAAATGAAATATATTTGTGTTTATTTTGCATCCATTTCCCATCTATTTCTTCTAATATTTTGGGACACCTGAGCTTAAATGCCCCTGAAGCTTTAAAGTTGCTGGAGTCAAACTGTTAAAGACAAGTTTTGTGGAAGAGCTATGTATTTCTATTTTCATAAAGACAGTGATTAAGCCTAAATACCTTTCCTTTATTCAAACTATCTAAATCTGCAAAGAAACAACAACAAAACAATCGATCAGAAAGGACACTGGGAAAATCTGCTGAGTATCTACAACCTTCTGGAAGATGGGCATCTGTGATACTAATTTGAATAAAGGGGTCTTACTCTGCTTTCAAGTGACCCACTGCTCCCAGTAGAGCACTGCAGACAAGAGGAGGCGAAGCGTGAGTGAGTCTTGGCACACGAGCAGGAAAAGCAAATAGACTTAGAGGGACGATTTTATTTTTTAAATGCATGTAAAAACAGCAGCAGCAATGCTGAAACACTGTGTCCAGCTCATGCCTAAATTTTTGAAGGAAGAAGCTGAAACAACTGGAAAGGATTTGGAAGAGAGCCATGATTATAGCTCAGTTACTGAAGAAACGTAACTTTAGGCATGATACTTAAAAAGTCAATGCACTTGGAAAATGTTAAAATGTTACTTGGTCCTTGTCTAAAGGCACATAGAGAAAAGACTGCTGATTGTCAGTAGGCTTTAATCTAGAAGAAAGTAGATCTAAGCAGCTAGAATACGTAGTCAAACCAAAAATTAAAGGGACCTCTTTTGTGTTTATTTTTTTAAATCAGGAAGTGCAATATGTAACAGCCTGCTACTGAATGCTGTGGATTCTCCAGCCTGTGGAAATTATTAAGTTGTGACTGCATGTCTGCTGTACCACAAATAGAAGAGAGAATTACATTAAACCTGTGCTCATTCTCTGGATTCTCTCATGTAAAAAGGACTTTAAGGAAGGAAATGAGTTTAGTTCCCAATTGAATTGTGCTCCTGTTTCAATATCTAAGTATTCAATTTTCAGGGCTCTGTTTCCTCATTTCTTAACATTAATAAAATAAGTAACGATAGTAATATAAATAATAATGTGAATTTCAGGATAAACAGCTAAGGCTGCAGAGGAAGAAAATGAGACCCGATTCATCCAAAGCAGTCTCCAGTCATGGCAACATTGAATAACAGATGAAGCTAATGTTTAGCTGGGGTTTCACACACTCTATTTATGTATAGATATTAGAATAACACATCAGAGGGAAAACACTTTTAATAGAAAAAATTCTAAAAGTTGACATAAGATGACTGATGAATTAAGAATCCTAAAAAAATCCGAACCCTTTCCTGTTCAATATGCATCATTACACACCACTCTTGGGGATAAAAAGGAGACTGCAAGAAGCCCATTGCATAAACTTTAAGCCTTGTGTGCCTCGGGTGTATTTAGTCAGATGTAAGCATTAGGCAAGTGTTGTTAATACTATTTCTTCTTTAACAATAGCCTGAGGCATAACTCAGTTATGGTTTCTATTAATAAACCATATCCTCTCATCAGTAATCCTGCATATTGCGCTAATACTGCATCAAGGGTGCAGTCGTTCAGCACTATTTCAGTAATTACACTGAAGGAAAAGCTTTCGAAGTCCATAGAATAAAGCACACTTGCAAACATACTTACATTGTATTCTGGGTTCCTAAAGTTTACTCTAAAGTTTAGTTTGACTAGTTTGTCAGAAGCTTGTTGAAATTCATACATTATAAATTAAGGTTTAAATATATAACTGTATTTAAAAACAATCAGAAAATGGATTTGTTGGCAGCACAAAAAAGGCTAACAATATTCCATGAAGACAGCCAGTAGATGAAGCGATAATTTTCCTCCACTCAGCATTCACGGGACACATCTACAATACCCCGTACACTTTTGGGCCTCCCAGTACAACAAAGACGTGGATAAAGTGCAGTGAGTTCAGCGGAGCACCACCAAGACATGGTGGGAACTTCAGCACTCACGCAGTGAAGAGAGGCTGCGGGAACCAGGCCTGTTCACTCTGGAGAAGAGATGTCTTTAGTGGGACCCAACCGCAGTCTGCCAGTGCCTACAGGAAGATCACTGGGAAAAACAGAGCCACACTCTTCAGTTATGGTGGCAGGAGGGCAAGAGACAATGAGCCTAAGTTGAAAGAGAGGTTCAGACATAAGGGAAAAACATTTTCACTGTAAGCACAGTAAGGCAGTGGAACAAGTTGCCCAGAAATATTGGCACGATAAAGCACAGAGCAACCTCATCTGATCTCAGAGCTGAAGCCAATTTGAGGGGGAGGCTGAACTAGAGACCATCTGAGGTCCTTTCCAGCACGAATCTCCCAGTGATCCTATGAAATGATAAGGTTGGGGAAAAACACAAATTGACATTTAAATTTATAAATTATACATTGATCTAACATGCATGGTGGGCAATTACAGTTTTGCTTCCATGTTACACTTCATATTAATGTTGCACGCTTTAGGAAAACATTGCAAAAAGAACAGGAAACATAGGAACATCACACAAGGTTCCTTTCTCCACAAAATTCCACACATCTTCAGGTAGCACTTAAGGATTTTATTTTCTACATGTCTATCACATCTGCCTTTGCAAAAGACAGCGTGTTTTCCACTTCTGACCCTGCTGCTCACTCTCCGAGTAGGTTTATGGTTCTGCAAAGATAAGGCTTTGGGTGATGAGATGCAAGCATGAGATAGGAACAGGTATTCTTTATCCACATTGTCTGCTGCTACGTAAGCAAAGGGACTACAGTTTGGTGGAGGTGACAAGAAGTCAGGGAGCACCCCCATGTGTCTTGCTGCAGTGTTCATCTTACCTTACAGACACCAAAGTTCACGCTCAAACTTGAGAGAAAATACAAACAGTGTACTACCTTAACTAACATTAATCTTTAAACTTTCTTAAAAAAAAAAAAGATATTCTCAAATATCTTGAGAATAACTCTGATTTCCAGGAATGTGTATAGCAATGTTATTTAACAACAAGAAGGCCTTCAGACTTAGTATTTTCCTTGCTAAATGCAGCCAGCATAATGCTTATACAGTTTCGCCGTACCTCATCCAAGCAATTGACACGGACATTCTTGCTGCCCAGTAGCCTTCCAGCCTCCTCGGTGTTTCCTTTAGTTGAGGAAAAAAAAAAAAAAGGACACAAAGAGAGAAAAGTGGGGTAAGAAAGGGAATATATTGAGAATCAAGAGGAAAAAGATCAATTCCATTCCTGATCAGAATCAAAATGTTTGTAGATTAACCGTTTGGGATGTAGATTAACCATCAATAAATCAATCGCACTTAGTGAAGAGGCTCAGGAATGAACAGCATTCTGTTCTAGAAGCTAAAAGGCAAGAAGTCACAACATCAAAGAGTAGTCCGTAAGCATGCACTAGAAGTAAACATCCATTTTCTGTAAAGTAACTGATCTACAGGCACACAAGAACAGGACCCTAATAAGTCTCTTCATAGATAGCACCATAACAATTCTGAATGAGTAAAATGATACTGAGTATTTTAACACATTCCATACTTTGACCTCTTTTGGAGCATCTTATGTCTAAAAGAGCTATCTAAATGCTTACAAAAGGACATGATCCCCTTTCAAAGATTTTTCTGGTCTGAATGAAACATGCTTCATCATTTACTCACATTTCCTTTCCTGTTTTAATTTGAAGCTTGCAACATTCTAGCTCCCAGGTCCACAAAATGGAAAGCATTTGCTTTTGGTAATAGAGATGGAAAGGACAAGGACCAAGGTAGCTTGATCACTGACATTTCTAAAAATTGCCAAATGCATAAGTAGACTGAAGTCTGAAAAAAAATCTGTGCAAGTAAAAATAGGCCATAACTGTGTATTTTTCAATTTGCTACAAGAATCCTTTGAGCTAAGCCACAGATCTAAGAAACTGATTTAAAGCCCATTGAAGGACTATTATTCAGTAGCAGCTTCAACAGGCATTCAAACAAATAGAAATAAAAGAACATTCAAAAACTCTAAGTCTGGGGAATTTAATTTATTGCAAATTAACAGAAACTTCTGATTCAATCATAAGCAAAGCTCTTTCAGCGGTGATGTGCTTAATAAAAATAAGCATTACATCCCTCATTTTAATTACAGGCTTCATGTTTATCTTCACTATGTCACAAGGAGGTGCTCTTCCAGCAAATTTTCAGCAAAGCAGCTCTTGCAACTTCAGCTTTCGCTCATTTTCTTTCAAAAGAGCATTACGAATACTAGAATTAATTTATTTTCATGAAGTTTTTGGTGTAGTTTAACTATACTGAACAAGTTTCTTTTAATGCAAGTAAAGCAAAGCAAAGTTGCACTTACAAGTTCAGAGTTCTGTACAACAAAACACTGAAGGATTTCCAAACAAGACATTAAACTGACAGAAGTCAGACTTCTAGAATTGGCTAGAGCTTAAAGCTGGAGCCAAGCTCTTCATAGTGATGCATGGCAGGAGGCCAAGAGACAACATTTTCACTATCCCAGTAAGGCAGCAGAAGAGGTTGCCCAGAGACACTGTGCAGTCTCCATCCTTGGATGTTTTCAAGGCCTGATAGGGTAAAGCCCTGAGCGATCTCATTTGACCTCACAGCTGACCTATTTTGAGCAGGAGGTTGGCCTAGAGACCTTCTGAGGTCCCTTCCAACCTGAATTATCCCACGGCCCTAATCATAAGCATCAGGTAAATTAGACAGAAGTGTCTGCAAGATGAAGGCCTGAAACTCCGATAAAAGTGAGTCAATCAAATTGATTCTGATCCACAATAAATTAGTTGCTGACCGTCCTGCGCCTGTGTCTCTGACACTGAGAACATTTTAATATAATTGAGAGTGAAGCTCCAAAACTATAAATAACATTTCTTATGGGTTCAAATTGCCTCAAAACTACATATAGAAATGCATGGAGCACATCAGGTGGTTTTCGTTTACCTCCAAACAACAAACATCACTTACAATTTTCAAAATACCATTTGGAGTATAGCTATTTAGACAAGGCTGTGAAATTCACATTGCTGGACCGTGAAATCCAACTGTTATGATACGCATGGCAGAAAGCCCCCCAGCAATAAGCATATGCGCCACATGGCGAAACTGCAATGCTTACATGAAATGCAAAATAAAACAGTAGAAGGGATAAGAGATGCACAATACCCTGGACAACCTCATGTTCTGTTAATTCTGTTCTGTTAATTTAAGAATGTCCTGTCTGCAAAGACATCCTGCTCTGGCAAGAACACATACGGAAAACCTGTAACAGGCTAAAGAACTGGATTAACTCTAAGGAAACATTATTTTTCCAAGCACATTAACACAAGTCAATACATAAACGTCAACGCCCGTGACTAATATGAACACACACAAGGAAGACGTAAGTTTTCCCTGGCAGTTAGACCCTCACAGCTGGGCTTCCCCAGGCCGAACCGTACATCGAGGTTCCTCCACGCCGGGCCGCTGTGCGCTCCGGGGAGGACTCAGGCCTGCCCCGCGCACGGCCAGCGGGAGAGAAGCGATCTCTCCCTTCCGAGGTAACAGCCCGCCTAGGAGATGTGGGACGGAGCCCAAGGGCTGGAAGGCAGGCAGGCCCGTACCACGGCCCCCGGGAAAGGCGACCCGAGGAGCCCTGCCCGCGGCCCGCCCCAGGCGGCAGCGCGGCCGGTAACGGCTCCAGCGCCCCCGCCGAGGGGCCGCGGCCTGCCCTTCGCTCGCTACCGCCAACGCCGCCGGCTGTGCACGCAAACCCTCCCTGGGTATAACCGGCGGGGCCGGGGGGGGACCCGGGCTCTACAAGGCCCGCCGGAGCTACCACACAGCCCGTCCCGCGGCGGCAAGGCAGGGCGCGGTGCCGCACGGCCTCCGCCGAGAGGGGCGCCGGCGGCAGCCTCGCCAGGCC
>VYZM01001229.1:1932-83279 GCA_013398915.1 Dromas ardeola | reverse complement strand
ATGGCATGGGTTCGCGGGGTGGTTTTTTCTGGGCAGCAAAAGGTGTTTTTTCGTCTAAAGCGGCCGATTGAAGCCGCGGTTGTGTCGCGGCATCGCGTCCCCAGAAGAAAGCGGGCTTCGACGCGGTGGGAAGGGAAGCGAGGCGTTCGGGGCGTTCAGAGCCGTTGCCTTTTGTTAGCGCCTTTCTAAAATTAAACCGTCGGTGGAAAAATGATCTTTGTTACGGCTCCAACTTTCCGCTGCTGCGGCTGAGGCCGGGTGGGCGCCGGGGGATCCTGCGGGTCCCGGCGGGGGACAGGAGGGGGTCTGCCCTCCGCGATTCCTGCCCCTGGGTCTGCCACAGGGAGAAGCAGAACCCTCGGACACGCTGCTACTTTTTTACCCTCCTTTGTCCTACTCCTCAGTGTACAATTTTTATATCCCGTCTTTTAAGGAACCTATTTTTTTCCTGTAACTCATTTTTGAAGGCGTAGCCTTACCGGCAAGCTGTTTTTTTTTTTCTTTCCATAGTCCTTGCAGGTCATCTCCTGGCTGCTTATTTCTTGGAATCTGTCTTTTAAATACTAATCTTATTCTCTGTTTTCACATTTATTAATTGCTTGACTGACTTTCGGAAATGGTGAAGTCCCGTTATTTGCTTCCTGGTTGCATGCTCTCTAAATCAAGTGTATCTTCATAACCATTTGGGTATGAAAACAAAATCTGATATGATTTTATTTTAACAAAGCAGTCCAATTCTGTGTGTTTTCTTGATTTTAAAAGTCACAGAAATACAGGGATGTACCACCATCTAGTTTTACTTGAATCAACAAGTGTAAATAAGAGAGAGTGCTTTGGATTTAAGATTATAGCAGTTTCCATTGACTTTTTTTGTGGGAAACCAAAAGTGCCTTGAAAGAAATGCCCCCAAGACAAAAGTGCTTTTTATTTTCTGGTCCAGAAAGATATCCCTGTGTAGTGCTAACAGAAGTCTGTCACTGGCTCAACCGTGAAGGCTAAAATTAGGTCTTAAGTGGTCTTTTGTTGGTTCACTGCAGGATATGAATTTTACCCGCTGTGAACAAATTTTGTGATATTATAGTATGCTGATAATCTCTGTGACACCATTAAATAACAAGAGCCTACAAGCTTCCTTTCATATTTCAAAAAAAAAACCAACAAAACCCTGTCAGGCATTCAGTGTACAGAAGTATGCATATTACATTCCTTTTTTTTAATGTGAGAATGTCAGTACTGTCATTGCACCCCAGTTCACAGAGTGAACAAGCAAACACAATTTTTCGTTGGCAGCCTCACTGGAGCTCACTTGGTGACTGAGTCTGCAGGAGTGCTCCATCTGTAAGAGTAATAGAATACTTTAACACTAGTTAAAAATGTGTCTTCCTCTTACCTATGGAAGACTGCTGTATGACCTTCAGTCCGGTAGTTTGCGGACATTTCACAATCTTCGGTTTATCCTTGCGAGATTGCGATGAGGTAATGAAGTGGCGTTGCCTCCATTTTATGTATAGAATTAGAAGTGTGGAGGCAACAAGTGTTTTTTCCAAGGCAGCGCAGGGAGTCTGTGTTAGGGCAGGGAACTGGAACATGAAAATATTCTGTACCTTTGTGTCTTGCCTCTTAATGCATTTTCTTTTGTCTACCGTTTCTGTTTGTTTCATGTATTTAAGTTGTGTGTATTACTGTGTGGTAATTAATAATTTAAGTTTGGGGTATTACAGAGGGAGAAGGAAATGTTAACCTCACTGTGACTCAATGTATTGTTTAGATTTCAAATGGTAAGTATTACATATAAAAAAATTCCGTATTTCTTTGTCAGGTGATACATCTCATACTTTCGATTTGTGAAGCAGGTACCAGTGGCGACAATTTTCCCTGCGGTTTGCTGGTTCTAGTGTGTATAGGTCTGCTTGGGGGAATTTATGGTGACTATTGTAATCAATGTATAGGTGTTCCTAAACACCTGATGTTTTTTGCACTTGTTGAGAGCAAGATTCATGCAAGAAAATAGAAAGGATTTCTTTAATTGAGTAACATTCACTTTTGGTCAATATACAAAACAATAAGCATTTTCTTGGGTCAGGCTAGGGGAGAAAAGACTGCCTTATGCCTTGGAGAGCGCACCATGAAACTCTCTGTTTTTGGACATGGAAGAGAGGAAAAGGAGATGCTGAACTGGTTTCACTGGTTTCAAGCTGTTTTTTCTCAAATTGATTAACCTTCGCTTGTGTCTTGGAGGCTTGCTTGAATTATGACCATGTACTCTGCTTTCTGCTAATGGTAGCATGCGTCAAAGATCCTATAGCCTCCTTCCGCACCTTGGCTTGGCATGATCAGAAACTTGGTCTGACCCACTGCACTTTATCTAGGGAAAAATAACAGAATAGGTCAAACAAGACCAACATTCCTATGACATATTCTCTTAGCTCCCATCCCACTCGTTCACAGCTAAGGACTTCCTCAGCAAAGAACTGGTACTTTTGTGTTTACCTTTGTATTTGATAACCTGCAGTGTGTTTTTTTTTTTTTAATTTAGGTAAACTTTGTGTCTGCAGCATTCTGTGATTATAACTTTCACAGATGCTTGAAAAAAGGAACTTCTTTCTCTTTTTTTTTTTTTTTTTGAACCTGCTACTTCACAGTTTCATTTGATTCCCCACCCCTACACTCCCAGTTCCTGTTTTGGGAGACAATGAAGAATTGTTCCCGGTTCACCCTTAGTGTGCATCTATGCCTGGACAGACCTGTGTTATCCCCCACCACTGTTTTTTTGGCAAGCTGAAGTCTTAGGTCTATTTAGTCATTCCTATATAAAAGCTATTTCATATGGTTCTCAAGTGTGTTTCTGTAAAATGGTTCTGTCTCCTGCATGGCCTGGGCTATGGGAAATCTCCTTCACGTGGAGCTAAGCCTTTCAGACAGACCTCGACCAGGGTTTGGTCCTGCTGACTCCAATCCTGATAGTTATATCCTGGCCAAAGTGAGGAATATCTAATATGATTATTCATTTAGATCAATTCAAGTTCATGCAAGTTCAAGGGTTTTTTATTGCTAGAAACTTCCTCTGTTTTTTCCTCTCAGGTACTAATCTGTGGGTAGGTCACTGTTTTTTCCCTAGTTGATTGGCATTGTATAACTCTTTGACTTCCTTAAGTATTTTTATTTTATTGTAAGTGGAGGGGGTTTTAGGTTTCATCCGTATTTGGATCTCAGGACAGTCACTGGACCTATCATATGATCTGTCAATGTTGCCAAGTCTTATTTTGTACCAGAAGATAGATGACAAAAAGACCACAAAAGAACAACGGAAAGCAACCAGAGACTGGTGTGCACAATACGTCTTTGAACACGATAGGTATTATGTCTTTGAATGACAGGGTATTGCTATAACCAGGGTGTTCGTCTGAGATGTGGATAGAGAGATATCTCCATCTGCTACCAATTCCCTGTGGGACCTTGCCCAAAGTTAGGCTGGAACTTTGAAATTCGGGAGCAAATCCCAGCATTTGACTCTAGCTGTATCCAAAGTCTGGCAAGATGAGTCTGGTGCTCTCTTTACCTTCTCTTGAACCCTAACTTGGTGGATTTTCAAGGATATGGGACAGAAGAACATCAAAGTATCCTCCAACAGATTGTCTGCTCTGGACTATTGGGTAATCGGTGTTGAGATGAGCACGTTCTGCAGTGGGAAATACAGGAGAGAGCACTGCGAAAGTGCTAGTTTGAGACTTGATGGTTCAGGTAACGGTATGGTCCTCCTTACAGGGTTTATTAGTCTGATTTAGCACGAGTGTCGGTGGTTTGCTCCTAGACCTGATCTAACTGAGCAGAGCCAGCTTTGGTGGTTTTGCACCCGGATTATAGCCAGCATAGCAGCCATCGATAGAGGTTTCTTTAGAGTAAACTGCTCAAGAGTTTATTTGTATTGTCTGCAAACTGTATTTTTGAGCATATGCTTTTATTTTTGTGTATATCTTTAGCTGCTAATTGTGCAAGGATAACCCACATAATCTTCCCACAGAAAGGGAGGGTTAATGGTGCAAAGAAGGAATTTCGAGGCGCTCAGGTATTGTGATGATGAGGGCAATGTGAGTGCCATAGATAAATGTGCATTTGTAGTACATGGTTAAAAGCCTCCTTAAAAAAAACCAGCCTTACTTTTATAACAAAACCATATATGTGCACCCCTTGCTCCATTTATATACTCAACATTGGATCTGTAATTTAGGAAAAAAAATAAATTGCCCTTTGCAGGTTGATTTCATATTCTCTTAATTGTTCTAGATGGTCCTGATACGAACAGTTTGCTCAGACAATACACTTTTTTTGTTTTTCATATGAGATTTTAAGTCATTATGATTCTTTTTGATTAAGAAAAATCCAAGCTTTAAACAAATTGTTTCATGCAAATGAATTCCATATAGGTAGGTAGGTACTTTACATTTTTTGTGAGTGTAATAGAACAAGCAGCTTTTTGCTGATAAAGGACTGAGATGTGTTTAGTGACTGCAGAGCAATATGTATCATAGGGCCAGTTGAGCACCTTTGCAAGACTAAGTTCTTTCCCACTTAAGCTTTGCAAGTGTTGGCAATAACCCAGTCATACATAAGCACAGTTTCTGTAAGAGTTGATTTGCAATGGCTTTTCAGACAGGTGTTGCTAACATAAGTTCAAAGCTTCAGAGATGTAAAATAAATAAAAGTACATAAAGCTGTAAAGGAAATACGCCTCCATGTAGAAGAACTTTGAAAAACTTTACAGCATATATAGACCCCACTCCAGCTTTTGGGAATCGTGAGTATGATGCTGTGAAAAATAAAGTCTCTGGGAGTGTTATGTGTCAGCAGCAGTAAGTCAGTGACAATCAAACCTTTTATCTGGTGAAGAATGGTGGAGGCAGTTGGGTTAAACATATCTAATTAGATCTACTCCATGAGTAATTTTTTTAATATAAGTTTATTTAAACTCTGGTTACGTAATACAGTCATGTAGAGATATATGTACCTGTTTGTAGGCTTAAGGTGATTGTTTAGGACAGAGGAATAAGATTATGTGTTGAATGGATATGTGTTATTAAGTTCAGATTGCTTTAAGAGACATCATTTTTTACTCCCCATCTTATTTTCTGTCCTGATTCCTCCTGTTCAAATTCAAGAATTCTTTTGTCTGTGTTGCACATAAGGCAATAGGCTGTCACCTATATCTATCTCACTGCCTGAGCCTACTGGTAAAGTAATTCCATTCTGATATGTCACGTGCAATAAATTTCACTGGTGAACTGCCATGGTTGCCTGTTAAACTGTGGATTTGATTTCTTTTTCTGTGTGATCCGTTCTTGATTAAATATGAGTACTCCCCTCGACGCAGCAGTACATACTTGTTAATTTAAAATAGTAATTATCTGTTCAAAGATAACTAGGATACTCAGGGATCACTCAGAGATACTGCTGGTGTGTGAGAAGAAAATTGACAAATGGAAAAAATCTTTTGCTTCTCTCTGAAGAGAGAAGTCTGTGGAGTGCAATAATATTCTGGCTTGCTTGAAAACCTTTTTCAACTTGCCGTATCATACCTCTTAAATCTAGCTCTAAATCTTGTAAGAGACTGCAAAGTCAAAATAAAAGCTATTCCAAAATAAAAAGCAAAATAGAGAGAGAGTCCAGTGACCAAAGGGATGGGTACAGTGGTGTGGTGGCCGTATTTACAGCAGCGTAGTGCTCCTCAAGGTTCTTATGTGCTGTAAAGCCGAGAGCAGACCAAAACACTCGAGTTTTAGGGTTTAACAGCTTTGGTCTTTCGTAAAGTGTGGCTGTATAGTGCAAGCACAATAAAGGGAACTGATGTATTTGTAACATATTGCTGGTAAACCTTTTGACTTGGATCACAGTTTTGCGATGGGGTTGAATAGGTGCAAGTGGCAACTCATGTAGGTCAGATTGCAGGACTAGGAGGTGCTTGGTGTGTACTTCCTAGGCAAAGGGAAAGTAATTAAGAGGTAAGCCAGTCATGAGTCAGTACAGAAGCTGAAACCTGGGTAATGGCTAATACACGTGGTAAAACTTTTTTCCCTGTTGTTCGGTCTTATTCCCATTCCATCTTTAGATATGCTTTTAGCACTAAGTATGTTTTAATATAGTAAAAAAATCTTCCTCACATGTGCCGTATAAAACAAATCATCTTTTGTCGAGTTATGTGTTTTGGTTTTAAATTTCCCAGAAGTCAGGAAAATATTTCCAGGAATTAAATCAGTAGCAATTCCTACTGTAATAGGGACTTTTTTTATAAGAGCTGTTTGTTGCTATGTGTCTAAGAGCTTTTGAAATTAAAAATGTGGTTTTGCCATAGTATTCACATAGAGTTTTCTGCAGGAATTTTAAAATTCATTGAGTACTTCATACATACGCATATTTTGAAGTCCTCTATAAGGATTTGCTCTGCAAAAGCTGAATTATTCTTAGGTCAGATGGAGAATTTCTGTATAGAGATTGCTTGCAGTTATTGCAGACTCATAGTAGTGGACAAAGACTATTGCTTTTAGTCAGCCTGTAAAAAGAATGGATTACCTCTGTTGAGAATTAGAATTGAGGGGAGACAGGTCAGGCAAGGAAAACGCTAGAAGCAGTCTGGGATAGAGAGGTTGGTCAGGGACACAGGAAGGAAGCATCTCCTGTGACGTCTTGAATCCCAGTGAGTTACACCCTTCTACAACTCCTTCAACTACTGCAGGCAGGACAATTAAATATGGCTTTGGGGTTGTTCTTCATTTTAATAACCACTATTTCACATGTTTTCCTTAAATGTGTTTTCTTTTCATGCGGTAAAAGGAGTCTAAGCAGTTCCGTTTGTAATTTGTAATCTTAAGTGTTCATTTTTAGATTCTGTTTCCATAAATAAAATCCCCTACTTCTCTAGAAATGTTTTTTTTAAGAGGAAATATTCATTCGGTGCATTCAAGTTATATGTTAGTCATTTTTCTTCTGGTAAGGCACAGGAGGTTAAATCTTTGTAATGTGTTACTGAGCATTAGCAGACACAGTGCTAGTCATTTATTTTCACTACTATTTCATGCCTCAAGCAATAGGAAATTAGAAAGACAAAGAATGTTATTTGTTTTAAATACTCAAGGAGAAGTCAACCCGTAAAAAAGAAGAGGGGATGGTGAGTTTCTTCTCAAACTGCAACCCTGTCTGTATGAGCCAATATCGATATGATGAGTTTGGTTAGAGACTTGTTGCTGGTTTTGTCCCGTGTCTCTGCACCTCTCTGAGGTTGCTCCTGAAGCCTGTGCTGGTAGTCTCCTTTCTGTCTTAGGTCTGCTTTGACTACGTTATCTTAATGCATGGTTTCCTGTGACCAAGACCTGAGGATCCCCAAACCATCAGCCAGTGATTTGGAAGCTCGGTGTGGTGCTGTTGAATTCCATATTCTGTCTGAGATGGGTTTTTTTTCCTGCATTTTGTGGCCAAAAGAAGCCCTGGTCAGCATGTCCCCAGGGCCGCCTGAATTTTTGGTTCTTGTTTTGCAGAACTTTATTAGAAGACTTTTACTTGAATTAGAGAAAGGAAAACATAGTCATAATATGCTTTTCCAAAGGAGCCAAGGGAAGGGCTTTATATTTTCTATTCTTGTATTCCTGTTAAAATGTTTATAGGCATATGCTGAAAAGTCGTGGTGCCTTCTTCCCAATGTGCCCTGCCATTGGTATGTCAATTTATTTGCATTGCTGTTATGCCTCCCAAGATCCTTCATTACAATAGCGGACTGGTTGTTGGGTGACCTACACTGCTCAATCATCAAGGCACCAGATTATCGGGTCTGTCATGTGATGAAGTTGTGTGATTCTCAAACTTTCATCTGTAAGCAGTGATCCACAGCTCCCTGAAGCCAAATGTGTCAAGCCAAAGCATTTCATGGGTAGCCTGTTTGATGCTAGGACTAGTTTAGTAGCTTAGTACCCTCCCTGAATTGCTTTTATTTCCTGAGTATAGGAAGACCTGATCCTTTCACCATTTCCTATTGCCTTGTCTTCTCAGTTTAAACAGTTGTCGACCTTTTCAGTCTGACCTGGTAGGTATCAGCGTTGCAAAAGCAGTGTTATGGTATGAGGAGACAACTCCAAAAAATCTTTTGAAGCTGAGGGAGAGCAAGATGGTGGTGGTGGGGAAAAGGGTGCTGTCTTTGTAGCATAGACCAGGATCTTCCCCATTTATTCTTTTCAACATCCTTGTTACTTTTTAGTTTTTTGTAATCCCAATATAAATTATTCCGGTCTTGTTAATAACTAGGTTATTAGATTGCTGAATGGCTACCTTAATTGGTGTTCTCAGCAATTGGTTAATAAAAGTTCATATCAACATATTCTTAATCTGAAATATCAACTCTGTTTTGCAGCATTGTCAGGAATAGAGGAAAATTGCCTACTGTTGCAAAGCCTCCAATAGAGAGTCATGTTGAATATCTGCTTTCTTTTATTTTAGATTTTTTTTCAAAATGAATTTAGGTTGGCACGTCTGTTACCTTTGCATTTTATCGTCCATTAGCAAAGAACGTATGCGAGGTTTTCTAGTTTTTCAACTCTACAGAGCATATCAAACTAGGCAGAGTAACCTTTGAGGTGGGATGCAAATGCGTTGGTCTGCACGGGCTTTAACAGTCAGTTCATTCACTTTGAGTTTGGCTGAACAGTTCTATGTTTTGGAATTCAGCATCACTTCACTTCTTAAAATTAGAATTTTTTTTTTTTTCCTTATTGTGCTATAGACGCAGTAGCTGTTAACAGTTTTTTGGCCTTTGAAAAGCTGTTGTTTCTTTCAAAAGGACAGGAGGTGTAGCAGTGAAAGGTGTATGCCCCTTTTTCACTGTAAGTTAGTGTGTTTTGTAGAATCCTTTTCTAGATCTGCATTCAAGAGCCCTAGGTTAACTGGCATGTCTTTCTGAAGTCCTCAGAGAAACCAGCCAAGCCTTTCATTGTATTTTCTCAGTCCAGGGAAAAAAAAATAAATCAATCCTTTAGCTGTCTCATCCATAAACCTTTTAAATTCTTCATATCTTGCATCCTCGTAGGAAGCAAGTTGTAGAAATCTAATGTAGCTTTTATTGGCATTCTTACTCTCTTGCATGTACATATGTATGCATACATCTACAGATGTACATTCGGTGGAACCTTTATTAGGTTATCAGCAAAATTAGGTTGCTGATATTGGTCTTTACAAAGCATGAACAATGATCTTGTAGAGAAGAAAATGGATTTCCTTTATTAATAATGTTAAATATCATTGTGCCGAGCTGACGTTGATACAGCCCAAACAACCGCAAAGCAGAGAAACGCTTTTTCTGCCAAAGGGAGCCTGGCTGGCTGGCGTAGTGATGTTTTATGCTCGTTTAAAAAGATATTAAACCTATTTTGGTTGGAAATCCATAACCCCTGCAGTAATGTTTGGCTTCAGAAGCTGGGTTGGGTGCGGGTGGGTGTTTGTGGTCTGACGCTGAGCCTGTTCTCTCAGCGTCTTTGTGGTATGCTGGATTTTGAAACTTTTCAGCCAACAATGGAAATTCTGTGAATCGTTTCAGAAAGATAAACAAGCAGGTCTACTGAATTAACTACAGAACTGCATAATATACCATTAGTAATTGTCTCATTGTTAATTTTGGGTGCATAATTAAACTCTTAACTCTGCCTGAGATGTTTTTAATTGTCATTGAGTTGTCATTGGCTTTCACGCAGATTGCCAATCTGCAGGTGTGAATTTCTGTTGTAGAAACTGATGGAGGATGTTTGATCTCGTTCAAATATCTAAAAAGTGCCTAAAGCTGAAGACTCCCTTAAGATCTCACCCAAAGATGGGCAAGCAGAAAATTTTAGATAAGCTATTTTCTGGAAATGTTTGTTTCTCCATTGATGGTGAAAAGAGGCAACAATCGCAGGGTCAGACTTGAGTGTCTGTTGTTGTTCAGTTTTAAAATTAGGTACACCCCATTTTTGTGTTCTGACGGTTTGGTCAAGAAAAGTGGTTATGGGTTTTGACTGAACTGATCGCCTCCTAAAATGATCGACAGCGAAATAGGTAGTGGTCCTCACAACCAATAACATCAATTAAATTGTTGGGTTTTGCATTGGTTTGAGCTGACTGACAGCTGTCCGTGCTTCCGTTGCCAGTGCGTGGGCATGAGTTGCTTCAGGAACTGCTGCAGCGTAAACAGTACTGCCTGCAGGTGGGATTTGCTGCCTCTGTGGTGAAGTGGGGTAGAATATTATATACCTGCTCTGGTCTACATCTGGGTGAAGCAGATGTCTCTCACCAACTTCTACTAGCTGCTTGTAATGTGATTATGCTGTTAGCGCATGACGCTAATATTGGAAAATAGATACAAATTAATGCAGCAACAGGATAATTATTCTTTTTTTTTTTCCTAGCTTGGGTGATTTATATTACTACTTTATTTGACTTCCTTTCATGGCAATGTTTCTTAAATCTAACATTCTGGCCACCTGTGTGTATAAATGTATTTTTGAGAACTGAGTTTTCATCTGGTTGCAATTATGATCAAAATTGCTTATAAATATATCTTTTTGAGGAGCAAAACTATCAAGATGCATTCATAGCATTCGTAATATCCATTGCTTGCAATGCTGTGTTTATATATTTATATGTGTGTGTGTGTGAATTATTTGTGTTAGTTTGATGGACTTCAAAGTCTTCTGAATCTGGATTACCAGCAAAGACATATTCTTGGTTTCACACATTTATATTTTCAGAAAATGGTTGCATTTAATGTCATTTATGTCCAGATACAGCATGGAAGAAGGTTAGGAAAAGGGAAGCTGAGCTGTTGAAACTGAGACAAGGTGTGGTGTTTTGAGCACTTCAGTGTCTCTGTCCATGCATGGTATATCAAAAGAGAGGAAACTTTGCCATCCATGATAGCTTAACATTTGAGCTTTTTGGTGACCAAACCGAGACAGATCTCCCAGCTTGTTCTGATGTGTGAATAGTGTCGAGGTCCAATACTCTTCTGGCCAGCTTCTTTTAGATATTCCACACGTGGAGGGTGTGATGTTTAATATCTAATTTAATTCATAGAATCATAGAATGTGTTGGGTTGGAAGGGGCCCTTAAAGGTCATCTAGTCCAACCCCCCTGCAGTAAGCAGGGACATCTTCAACTAGATCAGGTTGCTCAGAGCCTCATCAAGCCTGGCCTTGAATGTCTCCAGGGATGGGGCCTCCACCACCTCTCTGGGCAACCTGTGCCAGTGTCTCACCACCCTGTAAAGAAAGATAGTTGATGTTACGTGGGATTTCTGATTTAGCAGAGTGATACAAAATATACTGAAAACACAATATAAATGTAAGTTACACGTAACAAAATCAAGCAATTGCAATACACAGTTCAATCACAAATACCAGTGTGATTCCTATTACCAGTCTCTACAGTATGCTCACTGTCACAATGCTGGACATCCTCAGTCACTGGGAAGAAACATTGGGCTGAATCACAGTATTCTATACGGACTGGCTCAAAGCTTTTTGTTTGCATCACTGAAGACAAGTAATTTGAATGTTTTCCCCTCATCTCAAAAGAAGCAACCTTAAATCCTCCGACAAAATTAGTAATGCAACATGCTGACCCAGGTCAGTCCTCTTGGGATTTTTGTTTACTTCTTCTCTTCACCTGGCCTCTCTGAATTGTGATCCAAAGCTGTTGGCATAGTACTTCCAAGTGGAGAATGCCGTCATGGGTGAGCAATGCTTGTCTTGTGCTTTGTGGATTTAAGAGACAGTTTTTCTTGAAGTACAGAGTGGGATGGAGGTACGTGGGATACATGATGCCTAAAAGTTACCTGATCTTATACCAAAGCTGAACTTACTGGGAGGAATTGGCCTTTGGTCCAGAGTCTGGTCTCTGAAAGTGGCTAGTGGAGCTGGGTAGGTGGAGGGGGAAAAAAAAAAAGAAAGAGAAAAAAGGTGTGTGGGGAAGGATGTAATAGTGTAAAAATATAGATAGATGGGAGTCCTACATTTCTTTCCTTCATGCTCTTGTCATACTTACATCAATTTTCAGCTTAGAAGGTTGTATCATCCCTATGTTTAATAGCCCTTGATAGACTCTTCTTCCATGAATCCACCTAAGAGCTTTCAGGCTTCCATGCAGGGGTGAAGAAATGACTTTCTGAAGTCAGGCTGAGAGCGCTGGTGTGCGAGCTGCCAAGCAGTGGGTAGCATAGCAAGTGTGTGCCCCCTCTCTGCGTGTTCAGCCTGTAATAGCTATTTCTGTGACTCACCGAGGATAATAGTTGTTTGTGTAGGCACCCTGTGCCATGCACTGTTGGGTGGTTGGTTTTTTTTTTTCTTTCTTTTTTTTTCAACAGTCAGCTTGTGGATGTGAATGACTATCTATTGCCATAGAATTATCTTGGCTTGGTCTGAGAGGGATTGTATCCATCACTGCGTAGAAAATAACTGTTTGCAGGTTGAAGCAGTCTGAGCATTGAGTACTTTTATCCCCCACTTCAGGAATTTGTTCGCCAAAATTAATGTGTTCTGTCAAAATGTTCAGCCCGCTCTGAGGAGGAGGAGGCGGCAGCTACGGGGAACATGGGACTGCTTTTGGGATGCAGAATGGTACAAGTCAGTTATAGACTCCTTTTCCGTCCAAGTGAATGCTGCTAACAGCATAATCCGTGTTAGCTGGTGTTGACATGGTGCAAAACATTGTGCGTTTCCACTGCTGGCTCTCTGTGCCATCTCTTTTTATCCAGAAATGTCAGAATGCTGGTATCTGGAAGCTGAGTCACTATCCTGCAGGTAAAAACCCATGTGTTAATTTAGTGAACTCCTTTGCCTTGTACATGCTTTGAAGAAATAATTAGGGAGTTCTAAGTTAAAACTTGCTTTACTGCTTACAGCAGTTGTTTTATTAAAGCCACGGCCTTCGCTGCTTGCAAGTGTGTAAGAGGTACTGGCTATTAATACATCCCTCCTCCAATTATTGTATTTAGTTCATGAAATAATAAACCGTTAGCAACTGGGAGGCACTGCTTTTTTTATTTTTAAGCTTGGCCCTTGTAATTTTGAAGACAATTTATGGGTTTTCAAATGCTGCAGCGCTGTATTTTGGAGACAGTGGTGATCTCCTGTGCTTTTACTGCTGCTCAGAGCTTTGAGGTAGCAAGAAAAATGGAAGTGGCACATCTTCTATTTTATTGTTGTGGTATTTGAATTGTACGAATAGGGTCGACACCATAAAAATACTTTTCAGTGGGCTGATACATTAAAAAAAGAGAAGCAGGGTGGACCTGAGCAGGGGAGTGGTACTACTACATCAAAAAACGGCTCTTTCTCCACTGGCCTTCATTACTGAGCTGTTCTTGTGTTGTCTTGTGTCCGACAGACTTCATTGCTAGGATTGAAGCATCTCTCATAATTTTTTTTTAACGTGTTTTCATCTGAATACTTGCATTTATTGGTTTATTGGAGGCCTGGTTCAGGGGGACCCTATAAAGTAACTCCATTAATGATTTCTTCCAAGTGCGCTGTTAACAGTGGCTAGTACGACTGTCTCTGACAAACATTAATGAAGGATTGAGCTAAATTGCAGCAATACCTTTATAATCATTTTTGCAGAATTTCAGCTACACCATTTTTCCTTTAGCAACATCATCTCTTACGGCGATGCCTGAGATGGGTATATATTTCAGGAGAAATAGCACAACCGATGTCCCTCTGAATTCAAGAAGCCTGTTCTAACATCTACACAGTCCATTGAAAGGGGTCTCTTGCATAAGAAAAAAATATATTAGCTTTGGAAGAGTACCGTCGTTTGCTTGTTTTCTAAGTTCACCTGACCCTGATCTCTGCCGCTGCTTTTCATCCCCTTCTTTTTCTAAGAGGTTGTCCTTCTGGCAAGCTTGGAGTTGGATGACTAGCCATCACCTTAAAATGGATGATTTAGGGTATGAACTGATCTGTAGCAGTACACTGTCTCCATTATTTCAGGGTACTCTGGTTAGGAGCACAGCAGCCTGAGAGAGCTCTCAACAATCTGAGAAAAGCTCCTACTAATACCTCATCCTTGAATAATTATATCTAATTCCTCCTCTTAGTTGCTGAAAGAAACCTTACTGAAAGATAACTTTTTGTGTGTGTCAACCCGAGTATATGATTTCATTTTCTTGACTTGTATTTTGATCTAGTTCAAGTAGATTTTGATCAGTTCACCTGATCTAGTTAAAGATGTCCCTGCTCATTGCAGGGGGTTGGACTAGATGACCTTTAAAGGTCCCTTCCAACCCAAACTATTCTATGATTCTATTTTCACCTGTCAATGATTAAGAATTTTTTCTCTGTCTTCTTTTTTTTTTTTCTCCACTGACTGTGCTATGACTCATGCGTATTTCGTATGGTTGCTGATTATGAGACACAGAAGTCCATTGCCTCACTGGTTCAATTTACAGTTCTCTCGACCTCGTGAGGTGCATCTGGAGTGCTTCGGTGGTGGGAGGTTTCTGTCTTGTTCATACGTTGTTGTTCAGCTGAGCCACTTCTGTAGAAATTCTTTGTTAGTGACCTAAGAAATACCTGCTCTCCCGAAATACGTGCAGCGGGTTGGATCTCTAATGCAGTGTGTGATTGTACATTAATTGATGACAGTGTGGGTTTTTTGAGTGTTTTTCAAGAAACATCTTCCAGTGCATCACAATTTAGCAGTTAGGTGATGAGATTTATGGTACAAATTTCGGTGAGTTTCTCATTTTTGGCTGGGTTTACTTATTTCTCCGCTGGGTAACTACTCACAGGTTACACAATTCTTGGCTGGAGTATCTTGCATGAGCACAACTTTTTATTTTTTATTTAACGTGTGGTAAGTTTCATTCTCTTTTTGTATTTGTTTTTACGTGCTGCAGAATGAAACCAATTCCACTTCTTTCATCTCTTTGTTTTCTCTCTCCCAGTAGACATACTAATAAAGGACAAGTACTTTTATTGGAGTGGACACATTCTTTACTGTGGAAAAACACTGTCCTGTGATTACAAAAAAACAAGCAAACAAACAAAAAGATTAAGGGCCTTAAAGGCTCCTGGAAGGCTCCACACGTTCAGTGCGTGTGGAAAACCTGCTACAACACTATCTTAAGATACTACACATGATAGCCGCTGGTGACTAGGGCATGCTTCCAAGTATGAAATCAAAGGTCGGTGTCTGGCTGCTTCATGTACTCTAATGTCATAAGCAAAATAAATCCATAACAGAAGATGTGTTTTCCAGCAATAAACCTGTGGATTAGCAGCATCCTTTTTTCATGTAAATATTAAAACACGAGATTGATTGTATTTACCCTGCGCATCATTACGTGACTGCTCAGTCCCTGCACGTTGCGATTGAGGTGATTTGTGCCATAAAATTAGTGAGGGGATTTTAACATGGTGAGAGCCTGGCTCTGGCTTTACTATTTGTACTGAACAAGGCTTTTTGGGTAAAGGTTTCATAAACATTATAACTGCTGGTGGCCTCTGTGACGAAATTGCGAGATAAACCTTCCCTCTGGCAGCGCTGCCCTTCCTGCTGATTTGTGCCACTGCTGAAGTTACAGACCTCCAAGTTATTACTCACTTTTTTAAAAAGCCCTGTGTTTTAGGAATGAAAGGCAAGATTCAGAAAATGGTGATGAAATAGCACAAGTCAACCTGCGTAAAGAAAACCTGGTGAGTCTCGTGAAGTGTAGGGGCTTGGTCTTGGCGGCTCCCCAGATGTGCAATGAAGGAAAGAGGAGAGGTGGCTTCTTAATGCAGCTCTGGTCCTGTCCTCAGCACTTGGGAACCTGGGAAGCAGCAAATAGAGCTTCTTATTTCCTTATTTTTCCACAATATCGAACTGAGCTTTAGCAGGAGGTAGGGAGCGTCTCCGCTGCTCTTCACCTTGTGGGCTAGCCATCATACTGCCTCGGATGAGTAAATAAAGCGCTTTTCCTTCATGCTGACCGAACCTGGGAAATGTCGTCAGCCAAGATGTATTTCATAGCCTTACAAGGGTGCAAACACTGTGTTAAAGCAGAAAATGCTTCACAGCAGTCGCAGCAGTGATCGCTGCAGCACCTGTGCAGGCTGCGGGAGCGATGTGCGTTGCCGTCGCTCGCCTCTCACCGCACCCAGGCGTTGGGAAGTGCCTGTGGAAAAGGAGGAGCTGCGAGAGCCCCCACAGGGACTCAGTGTCTGGGTGGAAAGTGGGAAGCCTGACAAGGATTTGGCGAGAACTGGCGGCTGCGTTGCATCCGCTCTGTCCTGTCGTCCCCTCAAATCGCTCTGTTCCTCTGTACTGGTAATAATTTATGAGTTTTCCACCTACAGATTTTGTTAGCTCATAATCTCGCTGCCCGCTGCCTTGCTGGGGAGCGGAGGCAGCTGCTGGCTGTGTGCTGATATGTTTCCTCTCCAGCAGAAGTGCAAGGGCAGCTCTTCCTCCATACAGCTTGAGTTTGGTAATTTGTTTTTAACGTAACTCCTTGGCTTGCTGCTGAAAGAAGAGGAAAACCCTCTTTAGGTTTTCATCCTAAGCCTGGAACTGTAACAGTGAGAGGATGAAAACGCCTAGTAACATTGCTGGATGAAAAATACCCAATAAAGCCTTGTAATATCCTGGGTATTTCACTTCTTGGAGGGGAAAAAGATTGACCTTGATACGTGGGTTGGAGTTTTTCCTTCATAGAAACTCACCATCTATCCTTTTATTTTATTTGACTTTGTGATGAGTGCTCCTGTCTTGCATGATGTCTGAGCAAGGGAAGGGGATGGAAATAATTCCTGCCAAGCATCTGTTCCTGTGAAAGCTGGTGGTGCTGTGTTGGTGGTGCTCTGGCAGCTCTCCCCAGCACTCTGTCAATCGAACGCCATCGGCATGAGTCCCCGCAGCAGCAGCATCCCCTGGAGCCCACCAGTGGGATGCCCAAAGGGTCACTGCCTGCCCCCGTGGGCTCCCTCGCTGTTGTTACAGCACACTGCGTACACAGAGCCATAATATCTTGGTAGGGAGTTTTATGAAATGCCTGTTCTTTTTTTTGGATGTTGTCTGGCATTGATTTCCTTCTCTCCGTAAGTAGGGCAGTAAAGTTTCACTGCTGTGAAGCAACTGTTCTTGAATTCATCATGAGCATGTTAATGTTTGAAGAATCTCAGATGATTCTGAGATTTTGCTTAAAAGAAATGAAAAATGATGCTTAGAAAAACAGTATTGGTATGGATAAAGGTTTTCAGTATAATATTTTTTCAATTTGAGCAATACGTTTCCAAGAATAAACGTTTCTAGTATTTCAGCTTGGTAGAAACTTCAGCCTTATCAAGGCTTTAAATAATTTAGGAGTTAATCGTCATAAGAATATCCCTGTGGTATGGATAAAAGACTACATTTTTTGAATTTGTGAAGCAAGTTCAAACTTGCCGAAGCTCGGAAGTAACTTTTACTTCATCTGTTGCTGGTTTTATAAATTAATTTTATTAATTAATGCTGGTTTTATTAATTAAATATGTTACAATTTTTATTAATTGTCTGAGGATTGGTCGATTATGGAAACTGCTATATCATGTATGTCTAGACAGCTACACCTGTAGATGTCCCTCATTTTTATTTTAACTGTTTAGGGTCTTTAGCATGTAAATGAGAAGCAACTGTAGAGAAAGCTGAACTTGTGGACTTCAGGCATTTTCAGGAAGATGTAACAACTCAACAACTTCTATATTTTTTAAGTATGAATCTGTTCCGTAGAAGCCTGTTAACAAGAGTGGGAGTGGAATTTGGGAAACTGTTTTAAGTTATGCGTTTTTTTATTTTTCTGAAAAATTTCATAGCTGCAAGTTAGTTATCAGCAAGCTCAGGCATTTTGAGGTTTTTATGGAAAATGAGCCTGTTCTGGAGTGTGGTGCCTGGTTCTGTACTGTTCTGTCATCTCCCGCTTGAGTCAGCCCAGCTTTTGACTTACCTGCTTATAAAATAAAAAGTATTTGGGTACATAATTTGAATACATGAGTTTTCTACAAGAGGTTTTCTGGATCCTAAAGGGAGAATCAAGAGTAAAGCATCTATTGCTGACCTTCTGCTGTCTTCCGTAGAAGAGGGGAGTCTGTGAAAGGAGTGTGCTAAGGAGCTATCATTTCCACATCTTTTGCTCTCTTTCCTGCTGGCAATTCGTACGAATCCTGGAGGATGTTGGGCTGCAAGATAAAAGTTTGGTGGTTTGGGTTTTCTTTTTGAGGCTATTTCCTTCCTACCCATACCCATCTTTAAGATCTTTACTCCTCTGAAACCATTAAGACTTCCCTAGCTGGCATTTCAAAATTTGCCTTTGGCTTTGACCTATCCAGATCCTGTATCTTGCAAAATGGAGAATATATGTAATAGTTCATGGTCTTTTGTGATTTCAAGGCTTTGTAGCTACACGACACCTGAGAGACAAGCTGCACTGCGATGCAATCAGATGTGCAGCGCAAGTTTATGTGCTGCCACCCTGAATTTACAACCTCCAGCCATCGCTTCTCTGCTGTTGTTGGTGCGTTCTCGATTAAAAAAAAAAAAGTTTTTGCATTGCATTCACTTTTGTAAATTTTAAACTATCATCCAGGCACCTGTTGTGGTGGCAACAGCACTTTAAAATCTCCTTTGCAGTAGCTGGTGTCATTTGTGGTACAGATACACCCTGGGATGTCGTGTAGATCACTGGGTTGGTTTTGTTCAGGCTCATGCTGCAGTTTCTTGATGAAGGTGTCTCTGCTCTCCCTGGGCCGGAGCTTGAGGGAGTGAGTGCCTTATAAAGCCTGACCCTCACTCCAGCAGATTAGAGCACAGTGCATTTAAAGCTAAATATAGAAGAAGGCAGATCCTGTGTTCCTGGTAATTAACCGTTCAAGAGTCTGTTCTGTTGCACTGAACCTCTAGTCATTAAATCTGCCACAAGTGGTGAGTCTTTTTTTAAAATCTTGTTCCCAGCTGTCTTAAAGGGCATATTTCATATTCACAGGGAAGAGTTCTAAAATCCAACAGTCAAGCTTCAGGTGCGTGCGGCTCTTCTCGCAGTTTAAAAAGACACTGCACCAAAGGAAAGGAGAAGTCTAGTGCTAGAAATTTAGCATATGCATTTATATCTTTGACAGCAACTAGGAAACCATACCGGTATGGCTGGGTTTGAAGGTCAGGTGTCATTCATTTCATTGTCCCCACGGCTTCTGTGTGTTCATAAGCATGCGGGCAGTGTGGATCCCAGCCCGACAATATGTTTTTGCTCTGAAAAGGCTGTAGTAAGAGGATTAACTCTTACCTGCTGTGTCACTTGGTTGGTACTTTCTTTCCAAACCTCATGAGCTCCTTCTGCAATCAATTGAAGTGAACGTGTTTAGACACAGAACGAGGCATAAGGTATCGGGGCCAAGCATAAAAACAATCAAAAATGCGTGGGTGAATATTATATTTTATAGATCAGTCTCTTACAAATAACTGAAGGGCAAAAAGACAAAACATAAGTATGTCAAATCTAGCCGGTCACTAGAGGCTGGGCTGTTGCTTTATCCCTGTTGACTGCTAGATTATCTGCCTAATTAACTTGTAAAGCACCTCCTGTTCCTCTGCCACTGAGACAGCTAAGTGGGGAAAGATACTTTTGAGCTCTGTTGTGAAGGGAGGCTTGGATCCTACAGCACTTTGAAAGATCCTGCGATATCATGGTTTGCCATTTTTAACTCTATCTGCAGATGGGCAAATCGTTTTTCCAGAAGGCTATTTAGTGTTGCAGTTGTTTTTAAATGCTCCTTGGTCTGTTAAAACCGTAGCTTTAAATCTCAGTGATGAATGTGAACCTCTCAGTTTAACTGCTTGTTGCATCTTTGTATTTTTTATGACTTGCAGGAAGCAAAACCAGTCTCGACTCTGAACTTTACTGGCTATTACCAGTGCATGCGGGCAGTTTTTGACTGCAGATAAATGGTAGACCTAGACAAGAAAGCAGTGGTTTGCCACGTTAAACATTTGAAATGCTGCAGAAATGGCCAGCTGGTGATGCTGCAGCTGGAAGAGGTAGTCTGGTGAATGGGAACATATTGCATAGCTGGAGTATCGTTAACAGAGTTGTTAAATGAACTTTCAGGGATAGAGAGAGCATTAATTGGATAGTAACGTGTGATTGATGGCATCTTTCTAGCCGTGGAGCTTGAGTTTCTCTTCGCTCATGGTAGGAAAAAGTGTCAGCAAATGTATGTACTTTTAAACTAGACCTGCAGTCCACAATGAAGAAATAAAAATAACACAAACTTTTGTAAAACTAAACTTACTAGAAGAACATGCCCAAAGGAGAAAGCTTCTTGCGTGGTAATTCCAGATGAGCAATTCATATGTAACAGTGGCCTAATGACCTGCAGGGTGTGAAATAGGTGTCCTGTGAGTCTCAGCGCTGGAACTTGCTGTTGGCAGGACGGGGGATGACCCATGACAACTGCCACGTGCTGCCACACTTGCTTGTGTTCGCTGCTGTTCTCATTCAGCTGTCGGTTTAGCTGCTCATTGCGCAAGCTGCATCTCGTGTGATTAAACTAATTATATCCGAAGCTGAAAAATAGTTGTGTTTTCTTTAGATAAAATGGCATTAATATCTGATTACTTCCCAAATTTTTTAATGTTGCATGTTGAGATTTGCCATTAGGGTGTGAAGTAATACAAGCTCAATATTTTTTTTACTGTTGTTGTTGTTATATGACATGCCATGTGGGTCCTTAACTATGTATTTACGCACAAAATTAACGGGGGGAGAAGGTGGTTATCTTTTATTAATTGTACAACACATACAGGTTTTTAGGAACTAAAAGTTCCGAAGATATAGTGGTGCTTGGAAGAAACACTTGAGAGGGATTTGATTGTTAACACATTGTCTTTGTGGTTAGACCGCAGCCATTTCTTCAGAAGGATGGTGTGTAGCTCTGGGAATCCGATTGCCCGGTGAACATGCCAGAGGGCAAGACCTGTGTGGTGTGGAGCCGTGCCGGGATCGTTCCAAATCTTGTGTCCTAGAGGCTTCTGTGCCCCCGAGTGTCCCCATCAGCTGCGTGGGCAGCGCTGCTCTACCCCTGCCCGGCAGGAGGGACAGAGGCTCCATCACCTTCCTGCTCGGGTTTGAACCTTCACGGTTTCTATAGGGATGCTAAGAGCCAGGTTTTGAGAGAAGCACGTCTCATCAAAGTTATTCTTGGATCACAGTGCTCTTTGTCTTTGAAATAATGTGAATTATTCTTTGAGTATATGTCAAGAACGAACTTTCACATGTTGGGATTTTCCTACACTGAATGTTTATTTTGCTTTTAGGTTAAGCTGTTGTCTGTAAATGCTATAGTAAAAATATACTTTTCTCTTTTTTTCTCCAGAAATTTTATGAATAAGAATCAGAAGCCGGTGCTAACAGGCCAGCGGTTCAAAACTAGGAAGAGGGGTAGGTTATGTTACATTTTTAACTTTATTTTCCTCTTTGTTAAAATTACTAGTAACCAGGCAGGTGCAAAAACTGAAAGTTCAATAGGATTAAGGTTTTTCTCCCTTTCTCTTCAGCCACATTAAGAGAGTAGATGTTATTTTTAATTAAACTCTACGAATTTTATTATTTTCTTTATATATCGTAGAACTTTCTATAAAATTTGGGTTTAGTATCTATTAAGTCTTGTAGAAGCCTTAGTTAAAAAATCACATTCTTACTGAGTTTATGGTATATTTACATATGAGGAAGAAAACTCTTAGATGTTTGTATTAGATGTTTGTTTCAGGTGTTTTTAAAAATGTCCCTTTCAACTAAGAAAGCAAAATGTAAGCTTTTTTTTAAAGGTTGCATATAGAAAATGTGGCTTTTTTGGTTTTGGTTTTTATTTTTATTTCCTTGACTCAAATCAGTGCCATCTCTATAAATGAACCTTTCACACCTAAAAAGGAATTCTCTCACCTTCCTTCTCCATGAAATGATCAGATCATTGTGTTGGCCCTGCTTTCTGTAACAATAGAAGTCAGAAAGCTTCTTTTTCACAAATATTTTCTGCTTTGTTATGTAGTTTTGTTTTTTTCTTGTTAAAGTAAAACAATTACCATTGCCTAAGACCAATTTTACTCATTGTGATACCGATTTTCTGTCAACGTGACTAACACTTTCTTTCCTTATGAACAATATTGCGTCAATTTTTAAAGAAAGCTAAGTGGTGCTAATTATAGTGATCATGCAGGTGTTCTGTACAGCGAGTGTCATCCTAACATGCCTGCTCACACTGTACTCAGAGTTCATTTGTCATGGTTTAGTTTAGGTGTCTGAGATGAATGCCCAACACTTTGAGGCATTTGAGAGCAAAACTATATGTAATCAATGATTTATTTTTTCAGAAAAAAAAAAAAAGTCGGGTTTGTGAAAAGGCGGCTTAGGTTTTTTGCTGTTGTAATAGCAGATTATTATAGCACACGCAGGTGGGGTTCCTGTCTGTCATGTAACAGACTTTTTCCATCTTCACTTTCCTGTTTGTGATCAAAAGCTAATGCTTGGTCTTAAGGTCTCGTGACAGAAAATGTAAATAAGAGCATTTTCTCAGTGTGCATGAGAGAAACAAAAAGTTTGTAACCTTTCTCAGAAAATTACAAATTCTATCATAGTCTGAAGAGCTGAGCGAGTGTCTTAAGATCTAGGATGATCACGAAGCTTGGATAAAAATGGCAAAATAGTTTGCTTTCAGTCGTGTTAAAAAGCAGTGCCAGCTTTCTCTATTCTTTCCTCCCTTGCACACATCACTTCCTCAGTTAGTGTGACTGGTGCGATCTCTTAAATGGAAAATGTCCTTTCTATGATGTACATACAACCTTTGTAGGTATAACTAATTAAAAAACCCTATATTGTTTGTATATAAATGTCATGATGCTCCAGTAATTAGTGGGATTAACTTTCTATCAGCGTGTTCCAGAGCACTGTGCAGTAGCTGTACACTTCATTAACTAGCAACAGCATAGATGTAGCTAGAGGAGTGGAATTAACAATCCCTGAAGAAATACCTGTCAGATCAACCAGTAAATGCAATCAGATATGCATACTGCTGGATTGAACCAATGTGTTATTCAGTCTAGGTTAATCAGTTATGGTACATATGTTATTTGCTAAAATTGTCTTAGAAAAACGTTCTCTCTCTCATAAATACTTTCTTTTCAGTCCCTGTTTTGCAATGTGTTTGGCATAACGGGTCCTAATACAGATCTGGTCTTTGAATCCTATTTAATGCAAGTAATAATTAGAATAAATAAAGAGCTTTTATTTGTAATTCTGTGCCTATCTCTTGAATTTCTGCTACAGTGGTTGGAAGTCACAATAGAGACTTATTGGCTAGATGGAAGAAGGAAAAGACTTGGGGAAGCCTGGAAGATTGGGAGGGTAGTTTTATGGATTTTTTTGAGGGATTCCTTAAATGAGATTGGGGTTATTAAATGGCTTCAATATAGAAATCTTAACATGCGAACACTTCTTTATGTGCTTGAAACATAAAATCTCTTCTTCAAATACAGTGGGATCCTGATTGCCTTAATATTTGAGGATTGTAGATACCTGTTTTCTTTCTGGAGGCAGAGAGCTCAAGGAAGAGAAATGGCTTCCTAGCATGTTTATTCCCTCTTGTTTGTATATATTTTTTCTTTTTGTATCATAGCAGTGTCACAGATTCTTATGTCTTGGACTTAGACTAGAAGATGCTATTAGGTTTTTTTTCTCTTGACTTTCAGTATATCAGGAAGTCATGATATTTCACCCCGGCAGGAGAGAGTGCGGTGGCTGTGGCTGAACATGGCGTTGCAGTTCTCGGGGACTATTCTGTTGTGTGTAGTAGGCAGGCAGGGGGGTCCGAAATGTGCAAATGGTGGGGGGAGTGAGGCGGTTGAGAGATGATTGTCTGTTCTTACCGGTTAATTTGTGTCTCTCAATACTCTCTTTCCTCTTCTGCAGTTCCCAGGAGCACTGCAATTGTCCATGTGAACTTTATCACTGCCACTAATCTTCAAATGCAAACCATTTTTGAGCTTTCACTGAGCAAAAATGGAACATCATTTTTTTTCTTTCCTTAAAATTTAAAATTGTGCTTAGTGTCTAAAACGTTTTTGAGAGGACAGTGAAGGAAGAGCTTGTAAATCCCACTCCTTCCAGTTCTTTTACTTGACCTAATAAAAGGTATAAACCTTGCCTTTAGCACATGGAGTGGCAGACATTAAAGTCACTTTAAAAAGATCTGAAGGAAGAAAAATGATGTTGTAAAGGGAAAAACCCTCCAAGGGAAGGAGGCATCTCACAGTTCCATATGAAGTTTTTAGCAATCTGGGCAATGAAAACAGTTTGGTTAGTTCTTAGTGTAGTCTCTGTACCTGTTGAATACTGCTTTTTTGGTGAGGGTCAGCAGTAGTTGTCATCTGGCTGGGATTTGTGCTTATGGTGCAGATATGTGGAATGCGGATTGTATTGACTGTGCTGTACTTGCACATATGCACATCAATGTCTTTGTGTCTTCTGAAATGGAAGAGGAGCAAGTAGGAGTAGCAAAACTGCCAGTAGGAAATAAGGAAAATGTATGTATCCAGACAGTTAACACCTACAGGGCAAAAAGCTTCCTGGAGCATTAACGGGAGCAAACAGTGCATATTGCTTAAAGTTATCCGAGACACAAGTTTGTTCCCATGGTGTAGATAACATAGAGTTAATATCTGCTAAAAAAAGTGCAGAAAGGTAAATGGTAGCATAAAAAGAAGCTAAGCTAAACAACGCATATTACTTTCAGAATGAAAATTATCTAGTAAAAAGTCAATATTAACACCTTTATGTGAACATGAAGGCAGAAAGGGAGCCAAAGAGGGCATCTCGTTTTTCTTCCACAGAGATATAATTGCGGGCCTTCTGTTTAAGAGTTAAGATTAATTCTTAAGGAGGGAGGTATAAGTGTGCTTTGTGATTTCCTTAGGAGCAAAAGAAAGGAAATAATGATCCGGGAACATGATGAAAATGAAAAGCTCTGTATAGCACTGCTGCATTGGATATTGCATGCATCACATCTGCAAGCTACACCTGCCTCCGCTAGCCCGTGATTGAAACTCTGCTTGTTTAGTAATTATGTACTTGACAGATCAACATACTGTCACCACTTCTCGATGATGGCTTCTTACTCACCCTGTTGTACTACATCAGCATATTCCTCTTCAGTACATTAGCTTGGTAGGAAAATGATTCAATGAAATTATAAGTCATTTTTCATGCAATGAGTTTACCTCCTCTTCCTGTGTAAATTTTTAGATTGTGATAGACTAGAAAATAGTAGGCTGCTCCAGATGAGAGGAGGACTTCTGGGGCAGGAAAAGAATCTCTTTAAAATAGCTGAGAAATACTAACCATGCTGTTTGTGTTTGTACTGAGCACTGTGCGCCCATGATACCAAGCACATAACACCTTTCAGTTTAGATCTGAACATCTTAAATTTTTAGGCAAAATATCGTTGAAAAAGTAAAATAGCATTTTTTTTCAACTCATGTCTTAACAGAACTCTGTCATTTTACTGGTTAATGAGTCATCAAGCTTCCCTCTCCCTCCCCCCCCGCATACTTATTTGGTAACCCAAAAGAGAACAATTATACTCAGATACTTTTTTATGGGTGGATCTGGATTTCTTGCGTGCAAATACAACTGCCTGAAGTATATGCACTGAAGTACTTAACGCTTACTCCAGTAAAGGGCTTGTTTGTTTGTGGGTTGGTTGGTTTGTTGTTTGCTTGGAGTTGTTTTAGTACTTCAAGTTGGAAGAGAGCTGCAACTGAGTATTTGGTAACCAGTCTGATAGCTCAGATGGCATTCCAGTGGTATGCTTCTCTGTAGGCATTTTCCCAGAACAAAGGCACAGTCCTTCAGTTTCCTCACTTGACCCTCTCTGGTTGTCCACCACGGGCATGCCCTGACTCAAACGGCAGACTCCAGATCTTTATCGCAGCCGAAAGTTGAGGCAACACAACTGAGGGCCTGAATATCTCCAAGGTCTGGGGTGAAGTAAAAGCCTGTGAAGAAGTCGCTTGCAGTTCAGAGAAGGGGCATATTGAGTGCCTGAGAGCTGAGAGTGTGGTAGGGGAGCAGCAAGGTTGGCACGATGATTGTGTGCATGGCTTCAGGATGAGCTGGGGTTGGGAACAGGTGGTTGCATGAGCGATGCACACAATCGTAGTGCCATATGTATGTGGGTATCCGTGGAGCTGAGTAATCCTCAGTTTTGGTCTGAGGAGGTCAGTTTCGGGGGATGGGGCAGCACCCCACTTGGAGATAGGTAACAGAGTCAACAAGCCACTAAAAGCCAGGCATAGCAGGGGATTTCTGGAAAATGAGGTGATGTCTCATTTTTCCAGTGCTGCTGAGCGCTTGACAGACAGCGCTGGAGCTGCTGTTGCTGCGTGCTGGAAGGACAGGTTGACTGGACCCCTGAGCTTCCCAGTGGCCTGGGACACTGAGCGGGAGGGACAGCTTGTGCTTTTTGGGTACAGTTGTTATAGGGGAAGGGAATGCATTGAAACAGAGGGAGAATGTGCAAAGGAGGCACTGAAGATGGTAGAATGAGCACATCCCAGGTATGTGCAGGGGAATAAGAAGAGAGCGCAATGTATTAGAAATATTAAAGCTGATAAAAGTAGGCATTTTGTGTAAAATAGTTATTTAATTGCCGTAAGGCTCATGTGGCTGGAGAAAAGGGATTAGGGGAAGAAAGGCTATTGGAAACCAAGGTCTTCTGGTTAATATTTGGTTTAAAAAGCTGCACTGAGTCACAGAGAAAGGAAACCTGCAGCCAAAGGATGTGTAATGTCTAGAACCTCTTCTCCCAAACCGCCTGCGAAGCTGGCACATTTCAGACTGCACATGTTCAGACAGGAATTTTACCAATCCTCATTCTTCTTAGTAACTAAAATCCCTGTATTTATCTTCTGGATATAATATGTGCAGGTTTTCTCAAGAACTTGTATCAACATTTGTGTCAGCAGGTGATAACAAACTTATTTTGGTTTTTGAGTGTCACAGAACAGCTCGCAGTTGTGTTCATGAACTTCAGCATTATTTTGACGGTAACAAGCATTTCGTATGTGCCCTTGTATAAAGTCAGGACTTGCTTTGCTAAGAAGCTTCAAGTGTCTGGTAAGGTGTTAACAGTCTGCAAGAAAAAAGCAGCAGGAGGTGTGGGTAAATCCACCTAGCTTTGTCTGGAGGTTGCAGTTACATCTGTTGTGGCTAGTGGCCTTGACATAGGGACGTTGTCTGGAGGTCAGACTGTACCTTAATTGCGTTCAACCAGGGACAGCTGTAGAAAATGTGATGCGAGTGCTGCATTTCTATGTTCCTAGTGCTGCTTAGGTCTGTGAATATGAAAGATAAATTCTTGGTTACGCCATGTGGCAGGGTCCTAAATGTTTACCTGAAAAGTATTTTTATGAATACCTTGATCTCCTCTTTTCCTGAAGACTTGTCTTTTTGAAAACATTTGAGATATGCAACCATAGTTATTTAAAGAAAAATATCCAGAAATGTTCCTACAGTGAGATTGTTTACACATAACTGACATACATTTTATTCTGCTATCAGATTTAGCAATGCATAATGATACGCACGTTCAATAATACCTTCAACAGGAGAAGCAAGAGTATGAAATTTGAAAACAATTTCAATAGTTGCTTTTCCTTCCTTTTATTTATTTATTCCTAGATGTTTGTATGTGCTTGGTATTTTGGAGGGATGAGGAGGAGATGTGAGCAAAGGTAAACACTGCAAAATTCCCAGAGACAATAAAAGCCAACCAACCAAACTCTTGCTGCATTGACCAGAACGGGAAGAATGTGTTTAGGTGCCATGGTCATTTCAATTGCTGGCTGATAGGGGATTTTAAACAGAAAGTTTCAAACTGACACTCTCTCCTTCGCCTTTATCTCTGTTCCAGATGAAAAGGAGAAATTTGAACCCACAGTCTTCAGGGATACGATTGTCCAAGGCCTCAATGAAGCTGGGAATGACCTGGAGGCTATAGCCAAGTTTCTGGATGCAACTGGCTCACGGCTTGATTATCGCCGCTATGCTGACACACTCTTTGATATTTTGGTAGCTGGCAGCATGCTAGGTAAACTGTGGTGTACCTGATGCAGAATTTTGAGGATCAGCCTTGCTTCTTTTAACATGCTGTCTTCCCCTACAAAATGGAAACTATAAACTGTGTTACTGTTTCACTTACCTAGATACTTCTTGGATCTCCTATCATAGAATTGTTTATTGTTTGTAGTGCAGTAATACCTAGGCACTTGATTGTATGAGGCATTCTACAAATACCAGAAAAAATGGATACTGCTCTGAGAAGCCTTCAGTCTGAGCTGGAAGAGCATATAAATGCAACAGCAAAGAAAATGAGAGACACTAACTAGGGGAAACAGAGGAATTTATTAGCCTGAAAATGTGTAATACAGCACTCCAGGTTATTAGCTGTTGCAAAGCTTGCTTTGTAGACATTGCAACAAAGGCTAGCTAAGAGAAGTGAAGGATAATGAGTGCTTAGTGCACGTTCATGTGGCATTTCTCCTAGGTATCACTGGCAGCATAGGCGAAAAAATGCCTTTTGCCTTCCTCTGTATTTTGAATAAGTTGGCTCTTTGTTCATTTGATTCCTGCTTCCTGCTCTTTGGTATGTAAAAATAAAAGACGTTTTTGTAAGACTTGAGGTAACGTAGGAAACAAAAGCCAGTGGAAATATCTAGGAAAAAAGCTCTCAACAAAATAAGCTGGGAGAGAACTTTTGCAGCAGTGTTGTGAATGTTTACATGGGCCTGGTAAGCATTAGAGGGTTAGGGAGATCACACAGAATCACAGGGGATGTAAGGGACCTTCGGAGATCATCTAGTCCAGCCGCCCCTGCCAAAGCAGGGTCACCTAGAGCAGGCTGTAAAGGAACGCATCCAGGCGGGCTTTGAATATCTGCAGAGAAGGAGAATCCACAGCCTCTCTGGGCAGCCTGTTCCAGTGCTCTGGCACCCTCAAAGTAAAGAAGTTCTTCCTCATGTTCAGATGGAAGTTCCCGTGTTCCTGTTTGTGCCCCTTGCCCCTTGTCCTGTCACTGGGCACCACTGAAAAGAGCCTGGCTCCATCCTCTTGACACCTGTCCTTTAGATATTGATAAGCACTGATAAGATCCCCTCTCAGTCTTCTCTTCTCCAGGCTAAACAGACCCAGGGCTCTCAGCCTTTCCTCATAAGAGAGATGCTCCAGTCCCTTCATCATCTTCATAGCCCTCCGCTGGACTGTCTCCAGTAGTTCCTTGTCTTTCTTGAGCTGGGGAGCCCATAACTGGACGCAGTACTCCAGATGTGGCCTCACCAGGGCAGAGTAGAGGGGGAGGCTGACCTCCCTCGACCTGCTGGCCACGCTTTTTAAAATGCACCCCATGATACCGTTGTTCCAAGGATATCAGATGTTCCAAGTCCTCAAATTAGTTACAGAGTGCTAATACTTTTCTCTTTGGAAAGGATTTACATTATTGTGGTGTTTAAAGTAGTAGTAGTTAAAATATGCGCAAGGGTTATGCTCCAACCCGTGCTTATTGGATCACACTCAGTGCTCTCAAAAACAGCTAAGTCCTGAATGTCTCAGTCTTGTGAGGTCTGTGTGCTCCAAGGTGCAGCATATCGGCCAGCTGTCCCTTCTGTCAGGTGCCACCACAGCCTAGCAAAGCTCTGTCTCTCTCTGTTCCCCCTTCCCTCCTGCTAGCTCTTACCCTTGCCTTTTGCCTAAGTGATACTAACATAAGACTTATTAAATCTTGTAGTTATAGAACATTCTCTAAAGTGAGACATTGTTTCTTGCTTTTTTTTTTTCTTTCTTTCTTTCTTTCTTTTAGCTCCTGGAGGCACACGCATAGATGACAATGACAAGACCAAGATGACCAACCACTGTGTATTTTTTGCAGATGAAGATCATGATGCCATCCGAAATTATGCTCAGGTCAGTAAAGGCGTGGTGGATTACTGTTTTCCATTTATGTATCAAAAGGGATTATCATGGAACATCTGCAGACTGTCTAGGCTGCAATAGGCTACTTACAGGGCAATTGAAAATCCAGTTAACCAGTAATCTGCCCTAACCTATAAATTTTAGGTAAGAAAATAGGAAGTCTGAGATAGTCTGAGCACAGTTAGCAATGCTTTCTTTTACAAAGCCTTACTTAATTCATTCTGCTGTTGGTCCAGTATATTTTTAGACACCATCCTTATTATTTTTGTTGACCTTTTCTGTATTCAGTCTGAAAGATTTATATGAACATATTTTTAGAAACACATGAAGTATATGAACGACAAAAAACATAAAGCTCATGCCTCCAACCTTTAGTTGTATAACTAGTTAGGAATTGGGCATATATTCCAAGAGCTTTAATTTCTCCTGCGTAAATTATATATAATTTCTTTTTGCAGGAATAAGGCTTGCACAAATAGGCCTATGTGAAATTAACACAAATAAGCAATGAAGCCTAAAACATTATTGAAGAGAAGCTAACGTTGCGTAACTCCTTAATGGAGGATAATATTATATGAGAAAATACAGTAAGAATCCTATTGAAAGTTCAAAGCTGCCATGCAGTTTTGCATACAAGTAGTATTGCATTAAAATGCAATACCATTGAAACTCCCATGTGTCAGAAGTCTACTGTTTGTTGAGCAGCATATTTATCTTTTTAAATAACTAGTTATTATTGGGATGCTGGAGACAGTAATTGAAAGCATAGAAATCACTGACCCTGCTGAGGTGTTAAGGGTGGTAAGTTGCTGAAAAGGTGCATCGTTGAATTAAAGGATGCTGGGATCAGAATCTGCATCAGTAACAAATGTTTGCTAAATAGCAGAAAGCTCCTTTGAAAATACATCTTTGATAATCTGAAGAAGTGAAATACACTTATTTCTGGAAAGGGAGTCAATATATCTTGTGTTGATTCTGTCTTCTTGAATTTTAATATTTTAATGGTTTGATAATAAAAATTTGCAGTATGAGTCGTCCAGGGAGAAATTTAACTTTAAAATAAAAAGTTACATGTTGGAAAATCGAAAGGAAGGCTTCAGGATTTGAAGCAGTGGAATTTTCAATGTGTTCTCTGCATTTCAAACCAAAATCCACCAAACTAATTCAACATTTTGTAGTTAATGCCTGAAGAGATGTAGCCTTTTATAGACCTTGCCTGTTTTTTTTCATGCATAATGGAAAATAGAGCTCTTACTGTCTTATGAAAAAGTGGAGCTAGGCTAAAGTAGTGTTTGCATCTTCCTTATCTTCAGGGTAATTTCTTACTCTGACTCCCAAATGAACCAGTAGTGTGGCTGGTTTTTGTGGTTTTAGTCATGGAAACAATTCAAAGAGTGAAAGAATCTTCAATAAAAAAGACTAAAGCTAGTGTTGATATTTTAGCAGATTGTTTGCTTATGAAGTGTACTTCTGTCATTTACAGGAACTTACAAAAATATACAAAATTTTGTTTAGAAATACGAACAAGACGCTAGCTTACATTTTCGTCTTACACCTTATTTTACAAGAATTAGATCCTTACTTTATAAGAATTCTGTATCTCTCTGCCTCTCAGCATGTCCATGACTTCATTTTCACTTGTTCTGAGCCAAAATCCTACGATTTAGGTTTTTTGGATGTATTTTATGTTCTGTGAAAAGTGAATTGAAACTTTCTAAACTTAATTTCTCCCCCCACCACCATCCAGCCTGACAATAATGTCATTTGTTCCCCATATAAACCTTTTTACCTGTGGCAGTGAATCGCATGTTTTGTGCCCTTTGTACAGTAGTGAGAGCAATGATTTGTTTATTTAATTTTTTATCTCTCCCTTCTTCCATCTGAATGCACCCTGCAGCTGTGCTGCTTCTGCTTTCGTAATCTGTGGTCGCATGATGGAAAACAAATGGTGAAAACCAGAGAACAAGTGTTTCGAAGAACATACTTGTTGTAAAAGCTTTATTGTCAAATGTTCTTCCTCTTTGCCTGGCAGTAGTGTGTTTTGTTGTAAGCATTTGTGTTAGTGGATTTGACAAAGGTTCTGCATCTATGAAGATGGCCAGCAGGGCTACCTGACTGCCTTGCTCCATCGGTTTGCACCTGACAGCTTCCCCGGAGAGCTGCATTACCCAGGGGAAGGGTGCGGAGTTTCCTGCTCCTTTCCCCCCTGCTTTTGGTCTATGGATAGGGTGAAAAGTAGCGTAGGAATAAAATTTTGAGAAATATGAAAAAGAAGACTCTCAAACTGCAGGAAATTCTCTGGTGCAAACATCACTCTCTGAAGGAAGAATTGCAAAAATTGTATTTTTCCACTTGCGAACAAACTGATAGAGAAGGATGTTTCATGCTCAGCCACGAGACAGAGAACGCCACAGACGACTGTAGAAATATCATTCTGCTGGCTGCTTATTTCCTGGAAACAATGTCTAAAGGAAAACTGTGCAGTGGAATAGCGGAGTGTCAGCAGCCAGCAGTGCTTCTTACTTTTTCTTTCCTGTTGTGGAGATAATAAAAAGAAAAAAATTGTCTTATCATGGATTAGTCAAAGATACTCTTTATGGATTCAGTAGTGGCAGTCTTGTCTCCCTTTGCCTTTTTGTAAAGAAGGATGGCTGCAATTGTTACTTTTTTTTATGTTAATCTGTGTTTATCTTTAGGTCTTCAATAAACTTATCAGGAGATACAAATACCTGGAGAAAGCATTTGAAGATGAAATCAAAAAGGTAATGTTGGTGGCGGTCTCCTCTTGAGCATTAATATTTTTTAACCTATGTCTAATGTCATTGTATACGTACAAGTGCGGCACTGTTACGTATTTTATTTAGCTCCGCTGGAAAAGAGGATGGAATCTAGAGGTGGCAAATTTAGCTCTGTGGGAATACTGCTGTCAGCACTCGGTGTATAGTAATTCTGGATTAATGCTTCCTTTGGTTGCTTTGACCAAACTCACCTTCTTATCCCAGGCTTTTCTGTGCAGAACTTCGATATGCTTTGGGGTATAGCTCTTAATGAGAGGTGGTGTTACTGTCCTGCTAACAGAACAGCTCTCTCTGGTTTTCTTCCATAGAATAAATGCAAGTCTGCTATGCAGAATGTCACTTGGTCACTTGGTGTATGAGTATTAAACTACTCCGGCATTGTGGAATGAATCCTAACCACAAGTTTTCGTATTCAAGGGCATAGATATGTGCAAGAGAAAGTCATCACCACTGGCAGAGTGCACAGGATTTGCCTCTTAGACTGCACTGCATATTTGTGGAAACTCTTTTGTTTTGTGATACTGAATTCTAAGGAGGCAGGAGAAACCTGGGTAGAAATTTTTGAAAAACAAAATACAGATTTATTTTGTCTATTTTGAGTTCCTAGTAACAGATGTAAATGTCTTTTCCTAATGGCCTGAATTAGTTCTGAAGAAAAGGATCTGGGGGTCTTGGTAGACGGTAAATTATCCATGAGCAAGCAATGTGCTCTTGTTGCCAAAAAGGCCAACGGAATTCTGGGCTGCATAGGGAAGAGTGTGGCCAGCAGGTCAAGGGAGGCCATTCTCCCCCTCTGCTCTGCACTGGTGAGGCCACAACTGGAAGACTGCATCCAGTTCTGGGCTCCCCAGTTCGAGAGAGACAGGGAACTACTGGAGAGAGTCCAGCGTAGGGCAACAAAGATGATTGAGGGATTGGAGCATCTCCCTTAGAGGGAGAGGCTGAGAGAGCTGGGACTCTTTAGCCTGGAGAAGAGAAGGCTGAGGGGAGACCTTATGAATGTTTACAAGTATCTAAAGGGTGGGTTGAAGGAGGATGGAGCCAGGCTCTTTTCAGTGGTTCCCAGTAACAGGACGAGGGGTAACGGGCACAAGCTGGAACATAGGAAGTTCCGATCGAATATGAGGAAAAACTTCTTTACGGTGAGGGTGCCAGAGCATTGGCACAGGCTGCCCAGGGAGGCTGTGGAGTCCCCTTCTCTGGAGACTTTCAAGACCCGCCTGGCTGCAGTCCTGAGTGATGTGCTCTGGGCAATCCTGCTTTAGCAGGGGAGTTGGAATAGGTGATCTCTAGAGGTCCCTTCCAACTCTGAAATTCCGTGATTCCGTGAATAAGTAAAGCACTGTGCTGTGCTGTAGGTTAACAGGCATGCTGATAATGACAAAACCTGTCCTGTGACTAAAATACCATTTTTGTTAAAAGTCTGTTTCCGTATTATTTAAGCATTAGAAAGATTGCTTCAAGGGTCAAGTGAGGGTAAGTCTGCAGCATGATGCCTCGCCACCACCTCTTGTGACTCTGATGAATTTGGCTCCGATTTTTACATTCTTGCTCATATAGGAAATTATTTTCGCGCTTGTGGCCAGCACGCCTATTAACTGATGCTGATTGCTCAATACATCGTTCTAAAGGCCTAAATTTACCTCTCTCCCCACACAAATCTAATGTTCTTGCTGTTAATTACTATAATCATTGACATGAGAAGCGCTGACTCATAGCATTCAAGTTTCAGAGAGTGTTCAGCATATTAAGCAAGTGCCACGTCAATTCAAGCCGCCTCCTCTCTTCTGTAACTTGCTTGGGTTTGAATCCTTTAAGTTTCTAAGAATTCACTTTGCACAGTTAATAACAAGATGAGACTACGGTAAAGGTATAATAATTTGACTCTCTAGTTGAGGAACAAGCTAGCTTGAGAGAATGCAAATAATTTCAGGTACAGTGTGACTGGAGTCATGATGCTCATTTAAAAGCATTGGAAGCATCCTAGTCATGGCAGCACGGGGTCAGAGTGGGCTTGTTCACCTTGCAGACTACAAATCGCGATTTTGTGTACATCTTTTTTTATAGTTTTCAGTGTTAGATTGTATCCTGATCACAAGATGAGGTTTGCATAGCAGTCCTAGGCTGGGGGGTAACTTTTCCATCTGCCCTTCCATCGCCACCCTTAGCTCTGGTGTGAATCTTGGTGTGGCTCCTGGGGACCCAGCCTTTCGGCGTGGATGCTGGGTGCGCTCTCTTCCTCAGTTAATGCAGTTTATCTGAGAATTAGAAACTGGGAAGGTGGTTGTGAAAGTTTGGGCCTGTGTATTGCACCTGTGCAGTCTTAAAAACCTTGAGGACTATTGCTAGATGCCTTTTGCTTACCTTCTCCCTCCCCTTGCTTGTGCGAACCCACCAAGTGACTGTCTTCTCGCTGATGAGGCTGCTGGGTTTTTAACTATTTAATGCTTTAATCCCCGTGTGCAGTAACTTGTATGAGGGTAGCTACTCAGAGGGTCAGAAGATAGATACATTAGTATTTCTAGAAGGTGTTTCTGCAAGATTTAGTAGTTCAAAGACTACTGTAGTTAGAAAAGCAAGAGAGTGACTCCTTGATGTTGTTTCATGGGTCACTGTCCCAGCAATGAAAGTGATTTTTCTGGCAGATTCATTAGGCAGCTAGAGCACTTGGGGGAAAATTAGCTCTTCTCGCAGAAAAAGTCATGCTAAAAAACCCAAGGCAATACTAGCAATTTCACTCTAAAGAAGCAGATGGTGTCAGTGGGACTTCTCTTTCAAGAGAGATTGTCTTAAATGGCAGTATTTGTACAAGTATTTGCTTTTATGTCTTCTAGTTCATAATTCTATTATTTGGACATTATTATTTCCCAGCACCTTTCCCTTTTTTGTCTGCTTCTACCTTTCAAATGTTCTATTTCTTAACTCTCTCCCTCCAAAATTGCCAGTTATCCTTTCTTCTAGTGACATAAACAAACCATACATCTCAATTTTTACATCTAAATTATTTTGTGCAAGCAATTTCAACAGAAGACAAAGATGTTTAAGTGCATTTCTCACCTGTTGGGCTTTGATGTAGGCAGCTTAAGTTCATATGAGCGCTGCTCAGTGTACTGGTATAGACCTATGGTAACAATTTGCAATAATTTCAGGAAAATTTTCAGTTCCAAATTTGTGTTCATCTTTCTTACATATGTATTTCTGTTCAGGACAGTGGATGAAGAATGCAATATTAGCTGTTTATATAGTGTGTTTGCATGTTTAAGTGGCATTCTATATGCTGTTGTTTGGGTTTTTTTTAATCAGAATTGGGAAAAAGTACAGATAAGTATATTTTTGGTCTTAACGGTGGTAAATATTATGGAGTCATATGTGGATGTCTGAAGTACTGGGAGATGTTACGAGGTCCTTTGTTTGTGTTCCGATTTTCCTAATGAAGCAACCCTAAATCAAGCTGGGAATTATGAAATAAGAAGAGACTAACATTCTGAGATCAAATGGGGCATAAACAGAGATGCTTGAAGTCAGCTAAAGGAAAGGCAAGAATCAGTCAGCGGGTATCTGTTGTTATGTTAGCTGCCTTCCCCATTGCTGCGTGTCTACAGATGTGACAAACTCTCAGATGCTAAAGCAACAGACCACTTCAGATAATGAAGATATAAAAATCCCTATGTGGGTAAAATTCCTTAATTTTCACTATTAAGTTTTCCAGATTGCAAGAGAGCAGAAGCACTTGTTTTTCTTACATGCTTTTTAATGTTCCGTGCGTATCTTTAGTTGTGCGTATCTTTTATGCCCACACTTTGTGCCTAAAAGACTTTTTCTTTAAAGACAAAAATAGCATGGAACAGCACATTAGGTCTGGTCTTGTGCTTATTAGGCATTCTCAACTCCCACTTAAATAGGTGGGAGTTCTTATAGCTATGAGAGAAATACAAAATTCTGAGCCAGAACTGCGCATTTTATGCCTGGAATCAGTCTGTATCTGACAAAAGCATTAATTCCAGTCCTTGGCTAAGCATCAGCGGGAACTTTCTGTGGGTGGTTTGGTACTATTCTGAAGTGACTTGGGCATTTTGTGACTTCCCTGCTGAGGTTTGCAATAGTGGTGATAAAAGAAGAGCTCCTGAAGTAATCAGCAATAAAAATCTGAAACAGCAGCTTTGAACTGAATGTTTTGTTCTTTTTCGTGGTTTTTAAGTGGGTTTATTAAAGCTTTTGATTCTTCTTATCACCCAGTCTCCCCCTAAATTATGTTTAATTGTGAAACTATGTTTCACAATTGCTTGAAAGTATAGAATAATGTCCTTGAACAGCAGAAAATGACATGTATAAGTTTATTTGAGCTGCTTTTCAAAAAAGTTAGTAAAACGAAAATCATGTTAGTAGCACCAGCAGTACTTTAAGTAGTGAGAGACGTGTACAAGACAAGGTTCTTGCTCAAAACATACTGCAATGGGGTACAGTTCAAGAACACCATAATTCAGATTCATGCTAAGAGACTTTGAAGAACCGTATTTCAAAGGAAAGGGAAGGGGGTAAGGCTGTGAACTTCAGAGATATGTGATTTCAGACCTTGCAAAACGTTTGAACAAAGGCATATTTCTCAAAACTAAAGTTGATAAATATTCGGATGTCCTTCTGTTAGAATCCTTCTCCACCTTGGACTGCATAACCCCAGCTTTGCAGCTGGATTTCCTGCCGTTGTTGCTTTCATGACTCAGATCAGACCTGAAGGGTGTAACTGTTCATGATCTACTCGTTACTGACAAAACCCAAGGGAGGTTACAGCTCAGAAGTATGTCAAAACCTGGTCTGTCATGTTAAAGTAGTCAGTGTCACCACTTTCTAATCAAAACCCACATCTGTTACTTATATGGGAGCAGAAGGAAAAAGAGTTAAGTAGGCTACACAGAAATCTAAAGCTGTTTCCTCTTTGTTAACAGTCTCAGTACTTACAGTAAAGAGCAAAAGGTCTAATTCTGATTTTTTTTTCTTGTGCAGATCTCATTTTGGTACAGTATTGTTGGTAAAGCTTGTATAAAGAAAGGTTTAAATCACCAGGCCTCCATTTTGTACTAGGTTTATATTGAAATCCTGTAAAAATGTTTTCATTCTTCCCATTGAATGTGGCCCTGGAGTTCCTTTACCTGCGCTATTATATATACCAGTTAATTGCTGCATTTGGAAATACAGCACACCACTTCTTTCTCACACATATATTTAGAAACAATAATTCCATTCATCTGCATCCCAAATTTTCATACATTTTTTTGGTTGTGAGTCGCAGTTTGCTGAAGTAAAATTACACCTTGAGATTTTATAGTTTCATAATTTTTCTTTTACACTAAAACTGCACTTTGCGCTCATTTGTTTGGTTTTTGGTTGTTTTTTTTTTTCAAGTGGGCTTCAGCCAAATGATTAGTCTGTGGCTGAATCATTCAGGCCTGTGTAAGCTGTAATTTAAAAGTGGTGTTGTTATGTAAGTACTACCATATGAATGAGGTTTTTATCAGTTCTGTTCACTGATACAGAGCAGAGCTATTCATAAAACACTGCATGAGTTCTAATAACTTACTTCATTAGTTATCTGGATTTTAAAAATACCACTATGTTCAGAAAGCATTACAGTTAATGATAAGCTGCTTAGATATCTTGGAGAAGAGCTCTCACTGTCCATGGTGACAAACTAGCCCAGGGACATGTGTGATATTCTATCCCTTTGTATGGGTAGGATTTGGTAATTAAGAAATACCCTTAATTTGGAGACCGGGTGGGACTTTTCCATCAGAATGCGCTGTTCTGCTTTGATTGCGTTTATTGCTCATTTGGAGAAGGAAGGAAGGGTGTCATGACAGCAGAAGGTAGGTGAATAAAACGCTGGTAGTTGAAGAGGGAAATGAGATTTGCTTTTTAACTTCAGAAATGGATGTCTGCAGTCTTTTTTTTTTTTCCCTTTTTCTTTTTTTCTTATGGTGATGGTAAATTCGTAAGCTAGCTTCTGATGGAGTCAGCAGCTTTTTGCAATGAATGAAGCTGCCCTTTGCTGTCCAGCCTCCTTTTTCCCATCACCCATGTTGTGATTGCTAACTACATGTTGAGAAAACATTATTGTTAACAGGAATGCTATTGACAAAACCTGATTTTGCACATTTTTTTCCCTGATGTAAAGGAACAGAGGTGTAATGTACTTCAGCAGTACGCTTTCAAGTCATTCATTTTAACATATGAAATTAAGATATTTAAAATAGACTTAATTGCCATTTTTAGATTTGTAAGAGGTAAATACCTAGGTCAGATTTACTAGCACTTAAGATTGTGAGATTTGTAATTTTTTCTCAAGCTATTTGTTTCCTGTTGTAATTAGTAGTGGGAATGGCGAGGCCTTAAAGCAGCTTTTGTTCCTGTCTGTCCTTTGTCAGCTTTATCAAGAATGTCTGAACTTGAAACATATTTCTTATTTTAGCCAATAGAAAAAACTATTGTAATTGTGCTGTGTTCCCTTCCCCAAAAGGCAAACAGGAAACTTTCTCATCCTTTTATTGTTCGCATGAGTAATAGCTTTTGAAAGCTAGAAAATCAACTGCAACTGTGTGAGGCTTAGTCCGAAGTCAGAAGACGTGAATGGGCAGGCTCCTGTCAGCCTGTTGAAATCAGCAAGTCTGTGATCCCATAATTTCTGTGGGTCTCAAGCCTTTAACAAGCACTTTTATTTTTATACATGTATACGTATATTTGGAGAAGGCAGGCCTTATTTCCCTGAGTAAGGCCATATTCCACATGCTTGTGTTCTTGCGGAATGTGAAATAGTAAGTGATTAGTGAAATAGCACTGCCATGCTTCAGGACGGATTTTGACATGATTGCTATTAATTATAGTGGGACTTCTTGAGAAATAAGAAATTAAACTGCTAATACTCGTCTCTACCTGTTATCATTGCCTATGGCTCAAATATATCTTTTTTTTTTATTTTATTTTTCTTGTCTGACCCACAGCTTCTGCTGTTTCTTAAAGCCTTTACTGAGACAGAACAGACAAAGCTGGCAATGCTTTCTGGCATCCTGTTAGCCAACGGGACTCTTCCTGCTACAATTTTAACAAGTCTCTTCACTGACAATATAGTCAAAGAAGGTAATTTTCTGTATGATCTTTTTTTTTACATTGGCTTTAATCGGAGATGTATTTTATTGCAATACACTTTATATGTTGGAAGCCTGAAACTGCACAACGGAAATCAGTATTTTAAAGCAGACGTGTATACAGGTAGCAATGGTCAACATACTTTGTGAAATCTAATAAGAGGGCAGTCAAACATAGGAAAAAAGCAACAAAAAGCAAAAATAAACCCCAGAAGATTTATGGGTTGTGGAAGTTATACATGTGTGTGCAAAATTGTAGAATGCATGTATTATTGTGATACTGTAAAAGCGTGAAGTATAACATCTATTCCTGAGATATGGCTACTAGCATTTTTTTCAAGCGTTGCCAATATCTTGTGCATGTGAGTGTGAAGTGGGACAGAGAGGACATGCAGGCCAAGAGGATATTGCAGAAGGAAAAAAAAAAAAAATTCAAACTGTCATTTTACCTTCATACCAGTAGTGATCAGTGATTGATACGTTCTCCCATGGACCTGTGTGTACCGTATGATGAGTAACTGCTCTTTCAGTCTCAGGGTATAATGCCTTTTTAAGATTACTTTTTTTTTTTTTCTTTTTAAGGGTTTTTATTTAGTTACTCATTTATAACCATCTACCTTGGAGTCTTGATTTTTCCAAATGATTGCTCAACGATGTCTTTCTCTGCTAGTTACTGACTACCTGGAATAATTGCAAATGCATTGTCAGTGTTGAACAGTTTTCTTGAAATCTTTTGGTTTTCTTAAAGAGCTAGATATTACCTAAAATGTATTCTACCTTTCATTTAAAAAAAAAAAAAAAGTATTCTAACTTTGTGTTCTCATTTGCAGCATGCTAACCATTACATTTGTTTTCTAAATGCTGCAGAAAGAAAAGCCCCAGCTGCAGCTTTGCTCTGTCATCACCTGCAGCTTTTGGAATCAGAATTAAACCAGGAGAAAATTCAAACAAAAGCACTAATCCATGTCTTAGGGAGGTTGCCTGCAATGGTTTTAAGTCAAAGTCTGTTCGTAGTTATGGGAAGACAAGAGGCTTTTGAAAACTCAGATCTTTAGAACTCAAGTAATTTGTTATATTTAAAATTTTAACATTTTAGGAATACAATTGTTATGTACAATTCCTAGAACAAATTCCATTTGCATTATGAACTTACGTTTCTAGGAGCCCTAAACTTTTGTCAGGAGCTTACATATACTTTTGTTTCTTGGTTTATATATACTAAAAATGTACATGTGTCAGCATTTGAGGAAAAGATTGTTCAATCAATGTTCTGGAATAGATCTTTTACGGAAGAATAATTAAAGATGCGAAGATAAATGAAAAAGGGGAAAATGATCAAGGCTTAAAACAGGTAGATCGTACAAAAATAAACTTGATACTTTCTTTGATTTACAAAAAACAATGCTGCAAGCAAGTGAGGTTAAAATACATGAGGAAAAAATTATCTGAGGGAGTTGTTGATCAGCATGGCAATTGTTAACATTGGCAAAGAATTGGCTGAATGGGAGAGAGGATAGATTGTGCTAATAGATCTATCAAGTTTGAAGACAAATACCTAATTCATTTTAGGATTACCTTTTTTCAGTGTTGTCATTACTTTTACTGTGATGTATAGATGGAAAAAAATGTCTTTTTGGGGATGGCTGATGTAATTCTAGCAGAGACAGAGAAAGGTCTAGGTAGTGGTGAAACCTCATGAGGGTTAAGCATACCCTTGTTGTCACCCATGCTGAAAAAACAGTGTAAATGTAAAGAGCAGCTAACAGGGTTAATCAATAAAATGAATGGTTGAAGTTGCTTTCTGCAAATAGGAAAAACACCAGAAAAAGATAAGAGCTATTTAAAGGAAAAGACAGTGGCAGCACATGAATAGAGTATAGGAACTGGACAACAATAAATTTGAACTTTAAATTAGAAGAGTGTTTGAAAACAATGTGAGTAGTGAAGCCCTAGAGCAGCCTCTCTCTAATATTTATACTGACATAAAACTTGTTTTGTTATAAGCTAAAACTTGAAAAAGAGTTTAGGACATGGGTACTGGGGACAGTGCTTGGTGATGGAGACCAGAGAGTTCCATTTGATGTTGGTATTGAACTCATAAACACATCGGATACGCTGAACTGTGTTTGCAGGTCAGAAATTTCAGGTGGACATTACACCTAGGTCCCCTGTTGGTTGGCCAGGCTTTGTCAGCCTTGACTAGTCAGCCCACAGAATTTACGATCGCTTCATTGTGCCAGTTTCACTTAGAACCTGCTGTACAATACGTAAAACAAGCCCAAAGTAGTATTTGTAGGCCTCTCTTGGAGTGACATTGTGCATCCGTGGTTCCATATATAGTACTTTTCTAAGGATCATGCCTTACGACTAAGCTCTTGAAATAAGGTTGCCAAAACTGTCATAACAGTCAAGATCTGTAATGAATGTTAATGAAGTTCACGCTGCTCTGGGAATAATCTCTTCTGTTCTTGTTTGATGAGTCATTTAGTCAATGTATCCTAGAAATAAAAAGAATGGATATCTGTCTAGAAAGTGGCTAAGAATGACGAAGCTACTTCCTAGCAGCAGGTCCCATCTAGCTCTCAGAGCTTCAGGACTGTTTGAGGTGAAACAGAACATTATAATGACCGGCTGTAGCATAGTGTACCACTGTCATTATCACCACCCTCCGTAGCGCTGTAAGTGTTGATAGGAGTGTAGTATGGAGAAGCTTAACTGGTCTGCAGGGGACCTTCCTCAAGGATGAGCTGGGTCTCCATCTCTGAGACCTTTCAGCTTCCTTCAGCTCCCTGCGCTTGCCGCTTGCAGGCGAGAAGCCGGAGCAGAGCCGTGGTGGTGCTGCTCTAGGAAACAGGGAAATAAGAGGTGTGGGGCTAATGGTTTCTTAGCTCCCCTGGGAAAGCTACAGCTAGTGGAGGTAGAGTTTGTTTGATTTAATGCACAAAATACTAAGTTGTGCCCTGAGGAAGGAATTTTTACACTTAAAATAGTATTTGTGCCTGGTCCTGACAGCTACTAAATGCCTCCAAGGAGAACGGGGTACAGCCAGTTACCTTGAAGTTGCAAAGTTCTTTAACTCTATTCCAGGACTTGCTGAAAAGCCCTTTGAAGAGATGGGTTTTTTCAGTTCTTAATCCTGACTGTCCTTTATTATTTTGTACCTTCATTTCCTCACTGATTTAACGCATAATTTTTCCTTTTGCATTGGACTTGGTCGGTAAATTGGGGAGGTAGGAAAAATAATTGTAAAGAAAATCTTTGAATAATTGAATGGAGATGGGCGATACAGAATGAAAAGATTTTCAAACAATCTAGCATACTTCAGGAAATTAATACTGCATTAAAGAGAAAAATGAGCATTTCAGCTCTACGTGTTTGGTCCTGTTGTCGTAAATGTATTTTCGTTCCATACTCTTGTAACCATTTTGTAACCTTGTAATTCTTATAGCCATCTCTAATTCACGTTGAAAATTGCTGAAGCATGTTTTGTGTTTTTTCTCAAACAGGGATTGCAGCCTCTTTTGCTGTAAAGCTTTTTAAAGCATGGATGGCAGAGAAAGATGCCAATTCTGTTACCTCTGCTTTAAGGAAAGCCAACCTCGATAAGAGATTGCTAGTAAGTACAATATATTTTCAATTATCCTTATCTCTCCCTGGGAAAGAGAAGGAAATAAAATGCAGATGGTAGTTTGCTGTAAGCATGTTAACTTCCCCTCGGACTCTTTTAGCATTTTTTAAATATTATGAATCACAGCAGTATTGTTACGGCTGTAGCATTGATACAGGTTCAGGAATATTAAATGTCACATGCTTTTACATTCAGTTGCTGTTTTTCCTGTAGTAAAATGCCTTCTACAATACTGTATAAATGGGGCTTGGGAATTAATTAAATGTGGTCTTTTTTCTCTAACCACTGCTAACAAAACACGCACCACCAGCAACTGTGCGTGAGGACTTTTATTTTTTGGAATATGTTTTACTTTTGTAAATAATAAATAAGGGTTATGATTAGAATATTAAGTTTCCAAAGCGACAGCATTTAAATAGTATAGCAAAAGCACAGTAAGCTAATTTCTGCAACAATAGCCATCTGGATAGCATAAATGCTTTTGGAGTGATGACAGCAGACCTAGTAGGAGCACTGCAGGAAGGCTTTCAGCCTTTGGACTTAAAACCTGTGTTCTGGGTTTGTAGCAATGGCCTGAGGTATTTAGAGTATATACGAATATGCATCAGTGTCATGTGCCTTTCTCTCCCAGTGTCTTTCTGAAGATCAATAGGGTTTTTTTAATCCTCAAAAAGATTGCTGCTGCGATAATCTAATCAAATGTGCTACATCCTGCCCGCAGAATTTCAGCAGTATTTCCTGTTTCTACCTCAATAATTTATGATTAGGCAAGAACATTTCAAAAGTGAAGCAACCTCCCACACCCCTTCATCTCTTCAATTGGTATTTGATTTTAAGAGTCCAAATCATAAATAATTTGCCGTAAAGCTGGGAAGTGGGCTAATTACACTTTTTATTAGAGAGAGGAAAAAAAGCAAACTGCATCTTATTTCTATTTCAAACTTGACTGACTTAAGCTTTCAGCTGTTGGCTCTCATTATGCTGCTATATTAAAGAACTATAAAGTATCAGATGATGTTGCCTAGCATACAGGCCTTCTTAATCTCATTTTAGGTTAAGTGGACAAATTGAGGGTCTCTAGCTTCTTTGTCAAAAAAGTTTTATCCATCCCACAGGTCATTGTTAAGCACCGAGAACTGGATGGTAAGCAAATGCCATCGAATCCTTGCCAAGATGGGGCATTTGCTGTTTTAAAGAATTATTTTACCTTTTCTAAGTAGCTGGACTTCCGTAAATCATAGAATGACAGTGTCTTCAAATTAGAAATGCCTGCAGGAGTTAATGTTAACAGTACAAAGTGGATTTTGTGATTTTTGTTAAATGATGCATTAGTGTTAATCATTGCTCAGCTGAGTGGTGACATCAGGCCAGGATGCCTGGGCCATGTATGTATTGCTAAGTGCATTTTTCTTAAGGGGTAAATGTGTGGACGCACTGGGAGGGCATGATAAATGTGCTTTGCATGTGCTGGCTTTACCATCTATTCCTTTGTGCTTTCCCTACAAGACTCTTGGAATCTGGAAAAGGCGTAATTTCTTTGAGGACTGTTTTGAGCGACATCCTAAGCTCACAGCTATTCATAAGTACATGCACTTTGTGTGGAGAGGGTGTTAGGTTATTTGCGCCACTGACCATCATTTTTCCCTTCACTATGACGAAACACATTATGAATGAAATGTTGACTTTTCCAGCGTTAATACAAGCATTGACTTTTTTTTTTTTAAGTGCAGTACCAGGTGATTCCCACTGTTCATTCTTAAAACTTGTTCCTTCCGTTCTGTCAAGAGTTGTAGTTGGTTATTTATTTAACAGAGAGCATTCCTGTCTTTTTAGGAACTATTTCCAGCCAACCGGCAGAATGTGGACCATTTTGCCAAGTATTTTACTGAAGCAGGTCTAAAAGAGCTCTCAGATTTCCTTAGAGTTCAGCAGTCACTGGGGACTCGTAAAGAACTTCAAAAAGAGCTACAAGAACGTCTCTCTCAGGAATGCCCAATTAAGGAGGTAAAGAGTGGGGGTTTTATGACTTCTGTTTATATAATAATAGCCAAAGACTTAAATCAACAGTAAGTGCAGAGGAACAGATATGAGCACCTCTGCATAGATTTCCTCTGCTTTTCTTGAAATTATTTGAATTTATTCATCAATTCACTCTATGCTTAAGACTAAAGCAACAAAATATCCTCTGGATTTGCAAGTGCAGCTGACTATGGGGTTTGCTTTTGTTCAGTTACACTTGATGAGAATGTATTTCATTTAACTGCATTAAATGTTAGGTTGGAGGGGAGCGACAAAACTTGTAGTCAAGTAATAGTAATGTTGCTAAATAAAAACATGCTAAATGCTTCCTTTTTATTATTCTTGTTCTGATTTCATTTCTTATTACTTCAATACCATGTTGTTATTTGTAAATGACTGCAAGTATTTGGTAAGTCAGCATCGTTTCTGGTTGATTGGGAGTGTTGCTTATGACAGCAGTTTATTTCCTGCTCCAGGTAGTGCTTTATGTAAAAGAGGAAATGAAAAGAAATGAGCTGCCAGAGCCAGCAGTGATCGGTCTTCTGTGGACCTGTGTCATGAATGCTGTGGAATGGAACAAGAAAGAAGAGCTGGTTGCAGAGCAAGCCCTCAAACATCTAAAGGTGTGTGCATGGGTGAAGAGGGGATGGGCTGCGGTGAATCACAGAATCACAGGGTTGGAAGGGAAGGGACCTCTGGAGATCATCTAGTCCAACCCCCCTGCCAGAGCAGGGTCACCTTAGAGCAGGTTGCACAGGAACGCGTCCAGGCGGGTTTTGAATGTCTCCAGAGACAGAGACTCCACCACCTCTCTGGGCAGCCTCTTCCAGTGCTCTGCCACCCTCAAAGTAAAGAAGTTCCTCCTCGTGAATCAAGAGAATACATTCTACAGCTGTCAAGTTTTTACCCGTTTAAATCCAGGAGATTTAGAGTTTTGAGGGCTGACACTGGGCACACCAAGCATTGTGTATAGTCCCCTCTGCTTCAGTCAAATGAATGCAAAATTGAGGTAGTTCAGATTATTGGATGCCCTGAGGCATAGAGTGCAGAGAACTGGGGCAAACGGAGGTGGTCACAGCCTGAGCTCCTCTGTGTTGTGCTTCCTCAGTGTGCCAGATCCTGAGGGGCTCCTTGCCTTGGGGACAATGCTGAGCAAGTGCTGAGACTCAGCTCTGCTCAGATCTGACTAGCAAGCCTGCAGGAACTGCCTGTGCAATGTCTTTGCCAGAAGCAAAAAAGTTTTGGGAGATGGTGAGGTGGTGACACCTCTGCTGGCTTTGCACAGAGTAGATCCAGGCAGGGCTGCTGAGCTCAGAATCTGTGAAATGGTTGTTGCCGATGTTGACTGGAGGAGCTGGATACTCAGCAGCTTGTCAACTAATAAGCCAGGAGCTGGCTTGAGAGCATGTGCATTCTATAGTGTGGGTCATCTCTGATCCAGGTGTGTCCTTGTGGATGAGGGAACTGAAAGCATAGAAAGACAGGCTGTGGTTTGCTAAGTGGTGACAGATTGCAGTATCGCAGCTGCATGTTGGTACAAAAACTCTTATGACTTTGCAGTGGGAAAAAAAAAAAACCAAACCTAAAAAAAGTGCAGAGGCATCAGAGTCATTGCTATGGTTGGTATTCCTCATCTAAGTCTGAAGGAATTGTGGAGTGCAAGACACTTGAACTGAGAACAGAGGCAGAGACGCTTTTCGGCAGAATTAGTCCTTTTAACCTGGTAAACCATGAACAAGAGAATACTTCCTCGTAGCCAAGGCTGCAAAGATTTGCCCTAGGACAGAAGCAATCTGTACTTTATTCTTTATGGTAAAATGGATCTTAAGCTTGATCTGGATTCCTTTCTTCTTCACATTGGATAGCTCTCCATACTTGGAGTTCCCACATTCGTTTAGCTCTTACTACTGCTGTCCTTTCATTTGAATTTGGTTTCTCAATCAGTCATCTTAGAAATGTAGTCGCTAGGGATCTTGTGTAGTCTTTGATGGTGAAATTAAATGCCTTGAAGTCTTCTCAAGTAACCCAAACAGCAGTAGAAAGACGAGATATTTTCCAGAAGGAGGAGAAGACATTGTTTTTCTTGTTCTTTTGATGTAAAAAAAAAAAAAAAGATGGTATCTCTCTGAGCTGTAACAGAGTATCCATTGAGATTTATGGTCCAGTACTGCAGGGCAAATTAACAAACACTTTTTGGAATATTTGAACATTGGGAAAAGAGAAACATAACTGTCTTTGTACAAATATTGTTGGCTGCATGCTTAGTCCTGTGCATCTCGATGACCCAAGACATCAGCTATGTATGTAACCCTACTAAATTAGGTAAAACATCTTGCTTGTATAAGATAGGCATCTTTCTAGCTACATCTGCTGTTTAAAAACAGAGGACAAATTTGTATGGGGTATTTACTGTTTGCACTTCGAGGTAAGAATTTAAAAGAAGCAGCAGAAGTAGAAATTTAGACTTCGCTAGCTGTGTCTTCACATTTCAGTTTTCAGATATGAACAGTATCTGTTTCACATCCTTCCTCTATGGATAGGTAGACAGATCTTGGACTCCTCTCTGTGGGCTGTCAGCTGACCCAATGTGTCAGCCAACTCCAGAAACCAGATTAACGCTGTTAGCCTGACACGGAGCCTAGTTTCTGTGCCCTCCTGTGTGCTGACCTGCCCTGAAACAATCCTGGAGTTGTTTTGCCCTGGTGGCGTGAGTCAGGATGCGTGTAAATACATACTGAACATGGGACATGCCAGGTGGTGGGATTTATTCTTGTACGACTGTACCTGACAGATAACTTCCACAAAGCGCAGTTCCCAAAGCTTTGACATCTGGGTACCAGTCTCTTGGATTTATTAGATTTCTTTTAGTAAGCTGTATACGAGGGACCCCTGAAAAGATATGTCAAGGCATGGAATATAGACCTAGTTTACAGTTCCTTAACAAGCTTTACTGGATGGGTGGCTTCCTAATGGAGGTGGTGGGCAATCATGAACCAGTAAATGCCACGTGTGCCATCCGCATGGCAGGACTGGCAGGCACTGAACTGAAGAGGAGACAGGGCAAGCTGTTAAACCCTGAACATACAGGATAAGCTTTTCATCGTCCCAGTAACCTCGCTGTGACACTGGGGCTTGGCCCCTAGGCCACCTCCAGTGCAGAGAAGAGACATTCCCTGTGGGTGGGGAGAAGCCTCCAGAGAATTCGCGCTGCAGGCAAGGCATTGGTCTGAGCTTCATGGCACTGCAGCTGCTGACCCACTGCTACCTAACCTGAAGCAAATGGAAAATAATGCCACTAAGCTTAGCCGGCAATGAGAGGAAGCTTATTTTACGGTTCCTTAGCACTTCTGAAACTTACAATTGTAAGTCTGTACCAGTTGAGGAGATAGGAATGCGAAAGGAGTCAGTCAGATGTGGCAAAATGAAGGTATCTCACTTCTAAACTGAAAAGATAGGAATATTTTTTATAAATTACTTAACGCTTATAGACAGTGGCACTTCACAGACCTGTGGATGGGAGTGGGTTCTGCTGATGCTGTTAAATACAGGAACTGCACTGTATATTGCCCTGCCTCCCTGCAACGTGCCTAGATCCCAGGTGGATGCCTCAAGGGCCAAAAGAGGAAAAAGAGAGTCTTGTTACCCAAAGTCTGCACAAGTTTTGCAGTGCTTTTACCAAAACAGTGACGTTGTTTCTAAAGATGTGGCTATACCTGCCAGAAGTGAAAAACTCCACCTCTGGCGTTAGCTACGTCTGGTAATTTCTCATAGTTACTTTGTTAAGGAAGTTTCTTCACAAAGTAATACTGCTGTCTGCCTGCCTAGCTGCTCCTGTTACAGTTGCTGTGTGATGTCTTGCTCTCTCTGTCTTTAAATTAATAGCTAATCACTATTTTGCAAAAAAACATACTGGACCAATTTTTCATATTTTAGTAAATTTTCATGTGTTTTATTAGTTTTTTTTTCCATCAATCATGTTGACTAAAACCCTCAGGATTTAGCCCTGCGTAAAGAAGTCCTGAAGCGTACGTACTCTTGAACGTGTCCATCAGTGCTGCGGCTGGTGGGGGATTTGTTACCTGACCGCATCCATCAGCAGCCTGGTCGCGCAGACCAGAGCTCTGCGATATCAGGCCATTGCAAATCCAGCTGAAAAATGCCAAACTGACAGTGTTGCTGAAAACGATGAAGAAAAGTTGAACTGAGCAGTGCAAGAGCAATAGTAACCTTATTTGTCCAGGGGCTCTGAAGATTAAGGGTAATATATCTTCCTTCAGCTCTGAAAAATGCTGTTAATACTACCTTAAATTTAAGATTGCAATCTTAGCTGGACTCACTACTAGCTAAGAGGAAAGGAAGTTGGAGAGATATGGATATTAAACACCATATTTTTTAAGGAAAGAATGAACAGGGTATGGTCCTCTGACATAACTCTTTATTTTAAGATCTGAAATTAGAGAAAAAAGATAATACCAAAGAAGTTTTTGCTTTATCTTTTGTTATATTAATAAATTCTGGGAAAAGACAATGAAATATACTGCTACTGTTTTTTCAGAATAAACTAAGCAGTTAAAGCTGTGCTTTGAAAACATTGCTGTTTACCAAAGCAAAGGTTGTCGTGATAGTCTGATGGTGATAATGAGGAAAAAATAATGACCCTTGATCACAGTTAGCCTGAAATAATTTAATGTAATTCAATTTCCTGGCACTTCTGAAACCCCTGTGAAACTACAGATTTGTATTTTCATGTGCTTCATCTTTGGATGTCTTACATTACCAACATCAATAAAGTATCACTCCTGAATCAGCAGCATGCTACCTTGTGAAATGTACGAACAGCAGTACTCCAAGATGTGGACTTTATAAATTGATTACGCAAAATTCAGTATCTATAAGTGGTCCTGAATTTTAGCTCACAGCATGCAGCGCGTCTCACAAAAGCTGATGGATATTTATGTATATGCATTGTATGTCTTTAAGTAAATGCAATTGGCCAGTAAATCTAAGGTTTCAGTGAAATAGATTTTCAGGGATGAAATTCATGATGCCTGCATTTAAAAAAAAAATATTTATTTATTTTTACATTCAGTATACTGACATGTATTTTGTTTTTTACCCTCTCTTCCTTGCAGCAATATGCCCCCCTGCTTGCTGTGTTCAGCACTCAAGGCCAGTCAGAGTTGATTCTTCTCCAGAAGGTGCAGGAGTACTGCTACGACAACATCCACTTCATGAAAGCCTTTCAGAAGATCGTGGTACTCTTTTATAAAGGTAAAAGTCTCTGTCTACTGTTGTACGCATGGATTCTCTATGCCAATCACTCGCCTACAATGTAATAGGAAACAGACGTTCTCTGGGTATTGTATATGAGAAGGTTGCGTTGAACTCTGAAATACCTTATGCTTTGATAGTTTAAAGGAGCGCGTGGCAGCAGGAAAAGCCAAAACAAGCCCTTCTCTCTCTTTTGTGCTTATCCCGTAGTTAAGAAGCACGAACAGGACGCAAGCACCATCCACAGTCTGATCAAATGCAGTTTAGTCCTTGTATAAAACCAGTTCTAGGAAGACATTTCTATAAATTCCTGACACGTTTAAAAAGTAGATTAGAGCTTGGTTTTAAGAAACCTTGAAAGTGCAAACCCTCTTGGCAGGAAGATTTTTCAGGGTTGTTTTGTTGTTTTTTTCGTTACTCCCTCCCTGCCAGAAGGAGCTTGCTTTATTCTTCTTTCCCTTTTCCTTTCCCTGCCAATTTCTTGCAGGTGCCATAGTTTGAGGGATTTAATTTTTATTGTGAAGTTGACTTCTTCACAAGTTTGTTCTGATCAGGTTGTCATAGAGACTAATGGTCTTGCACTGCGTGTGGTGGGTGGGTGCCAAACAGTTTGTTCTGACATTCTTGCTATAAATAGTTGAAGGAGAAAAATCAGCAGGAGTAGAAACCCAGTATTGATCTTTGTTCACCCTGTTGCGTCCAGGTACATGTTCAAGGCAAACAAGTTCAGACTGTTAAAATAATTTCATGGCTTCAGAAGACAGAAGTAAGTGAATCGTGTGGATTTATTTCCATCCTTTTGTCAATATGGCGTGGCCTCAATGATCACATGAAAAAGCAATACACCTTATCCCTCTGCTCTCAAATTCTACGATTTGTAAACACTGTTAATGACTGAGAACAAACTTGAAACTGCAACCTGCAGCAGGCATTTTATTCAGTTTTCTTCACTTTGGGCATGGTGAATGGGTGCCGTAGCTGCTGTGCGGTCAGACCATAAGTGATGGTTAAACCAGAAATAGTCTTGTGTAGGATTCCCTTCAACATTTTTGTAAATTTATTACTGCGTTAGCCTGCAAGAGCAACCCTGACATTCAAAGTATTTTAAAAAAAGAAAATAAATCACTAAATTATACATTAGGTTTAACATGCTCCAAGAATCCAGTTCCCATCTACTTTGCTCACCCCGCACACTCTTGTTCTGACTCTGGAGATGTACTCAGGCAGGCTTGTTAGGGAGGGTGAGAAGACTTTAGCCTCAGCACTACAGGTGCCACAATATCGTTAGGATTCATGCGATGTCCAGAAGAGCGTTTGGAGCTACAGTGTGGCCTGTCGGTGGAAGCCTTGAGTTGAGAGTGTCCAGCATGTGCAGTACTCGCCGTGCCCGTATTCCTGCCTGGAATAGCTCGGGCAGGCGTGCCGGAGCACCTGCCTCTCCGCCATCTGATGCAGTCATGTGGCGGGGCAGCTGCCAGCCCTTCCTGGCCCCGTTTAGGCTGGAGCTGGATCTGCCCTGTTTGGCAGACTTACTGCTGCCTACTAGCCACTGCTCGCTTGACTTTACAGCCACTAGACAAGTGCTGGACACCGTAAGGAAGTCATTAGCTCCATCTATTTAAGGCAGCTTTGGAGTTAAACAGTGTCCATTAGGTGAGGATGTGGTACAGCGTTAACCAGGGAAGATTCTGGGAGCACTAGTCCTCCAATTCCTGTTTCTCCCACATGATGTTATTGAGCTTTAACAGCTCGTGGCTTTGGCTTGCCTGCCTCTGCTTCGTTTCAGTGCTGGTAGATCTCACCCTCTCCTTCTCCCCAGTTCATACCTATCCACTAGAAACAAGCCATCAAGTCTTTTTAGAGACATGCGCTTCACTGTAGATAAGTTGCTGCTGACAGCGTGTCTTCTGTTTCCTGATAGTCAAGGAAAACAGCCCCCAAAAGCTACTACTGGCTGTGTTGGTGGTGAGGGAACCACAGATGCCCGTGTTCCCCTTTTTGTTGTGCTTCAGGGTGCAACGTGCACAGGATCTGGAGAGGTTTCAGCGTACAACAAATAAAAGCATCTGAAGTATCTGTGGATGGGCAGACAGAAATGCAGCTATCTACCAGCATGAATATGGACAGTTTATTGCCTATTACTCATTGTGAGGGAGTGCTTCCTGGGCATGAAGATAATCATCAGTGACAACAGGCACTAAATGCCACTCATGCTTTCACAAATTTAGTTGCTCTCCTCAGCATGTCCAACATCTTACATTTAAATCCTTCCCATATTTCCATCATAAAATAGCCCTTGGATCACTTTACTGGGAATTACCTGGAAATACCTAAACATATTAGCAGGAACAGTGGGACTCATTAGCACCTAGAAGGTCTTGGAAGCCTGTGGTGTTGGTTGTTTTTTTAATTCTGTCTCTAAACAAGGAGGAATATCCACTTTTCCCCCAGTGAAAGCCCAAGCCCCATTTTCCCTTACGTGGTAGCAGCTTTGTACCAGCTTGTAGATGTAATCTGCAAAAGCAGTTCTGTAGTCAGTTAAGGCTTCTTGACTATTATTATTATTATTATTATTATTATTATTATTATTTATTATTTTGTGTTCCTGGTACAGTATAGAGGAAAAAAAACTGTCCAGTTCTGTACTGATCCCTGGCAGTGATGTTGCTTCTCTGGTTATCACTTAAAGCCAGTGCAATTGTAAATCTACCAACTGCATTTTGACCAATGATCTAAAAGCCAGTTGCAGAATAAGAATTACTGATTTCTCCTGAGTGACACCTAATAAGTTTGCCAGCCTCTTAGCTAGTTATTCGTGCACTGTAACATGTATGTTGGTCTTTAGTCCATTCTATGTTGCAGTGTGTCCCTTAACTCTGGCTAAAATAAACATTGTTGTTATTGGATTACATGCTATACATCATTTTCACTTGCAGAATCTCCTTTCTTTTAGTTTGTGTCCAGCCTGGAAATTTCCAGTGTGAAATCTTGATGCTATTAGAACGAATAACCATTCCTTTCATGAGGATCAGAATTCCAGCCTTTGAACAGCAAACGTCGTTAGCAGGCACAAAGCCTCTGTGTAATTTTGCATTAGAATTCAAGACAACATTGATGAAATACCGAAAAAAAAAAAATATCACAAATACATGTGAAGTAGTACTCTGGTTTGTGGCAGCATAATTAGGCCTCAGAGATACTCTTTTGCAGTATGGAGATGTAACCAAACGACGCAGACTGTCTTCTCAAAGGCTGCAGGAATCCTGCACTTACAAGAACTAAATCTTCAAGTTCCTCTCGATACACAGGCTTTGGGTTTTTTTTATGGAACACAATTATCTTTAAATATCTTCATTATTGAACTACTTTCTTCTAGTACAGGATGCAAAATTTTCCCAGCAGAAAAAAACCCAGCCATAAAGACCTTAACTGTACTGTGGGTGACATTCCTTGCGTTGAAAGAGCCTTTGCCTCAAGGGTCTGTCCTCCCAACTGAGTTAGCTGCAATAGAGTTGAATTTTGCAGATTGATTGACTGTGTTGGCAGCTGACAAGGGTGTGCTTTTCCCTTTACTGCCGATGGCTATGCGGTTTGAGTTGAAAGCAGAAACTCATTTGAACCGGGTGATTTAGTACAAAGCTGAGACCTGAACTCCAAGTAACTTCCCAGTTAACCCTGCAGTAAAGGCACTGGGCTCTTTGGAGTCTCTGCTCTGCAGCTTCTCCCTTTCATGAGGGACGTCCCTGCAGGCTCTGGCCGTGGGTGGTTTGAGTGGCACTTGGCTGCACCTGCAGGAAAACCAGCTCCTTTGGGCTGACATCACCTGGGACTGCAGCAAAACCGATGTGCACACGCCCACGAACCACAGTGTTCGGGTTCAGCCATTAAAATACATCTATAATCAACTTTAATGAGGAATAACGATATATATATATACAAAATGAATCATTCCCTTCCTCCTCCTGTCCTCCTCAGTGTTCCCATTGCTTCAAAGCAACCTAGAGGTATGATTAACTACACCCTGTCCTGCATGATTGTTTAATTGAGCTGACAGGAGAATATCATCTCTTAGGAGCACTGGAGGCATGAATGTATTACAAATAATATTGCTCAGAAATGAAAGGAGAGTTGCAGTTGTCCTTTTTGTAGTTGAATGCATTTTGTTCTTCTGTGCCAGTGTAGGAGGCTTATTGCTATGGAGTTACATACAGGCAAATTTTTCATCCACCTGACTTGAGAATGTTTTAATCTTCGAGGCAGGCAGCGAGATCGCACGCTGCCGGTATCAGGTTTGGGGTTTTGGGGAGGGAGGGAGGGAGGGAGAAGTTCCTTCTTCCACTTTGGTAACAAACCCATTGAGCTTACACTCTGCAAATCAGAAAAATAAACCTAAATCCTATTACTCTTGGACTGAGATATGTGCCTACCTGGAGGCGCTTCCTTGTACGGTATCGTAATATGAACTGTAATGCAGCAACGGGCTTCTGCAGCTGCTTCTATACAGCAACTCCGTGTTTCTAAATGTCCACAATGCCCAAGAGCTTGCTTGAGCCCCAGAAAGGAGATTGCTCTTCTCTTTTTTTTTCTTTTTTCCTTCTTTTTTTTTTTTCCTGAAATCTCTCCTGGTTTTCTTTGCCTGTCCCACAGGATCATAATGTATGTCACACCTTGAGTAATTCTGCGGACGTAGTTGTGTGAACTTCAGGACTCTGTGGTGAACTTAAGCTTTTTACGTGCAGGGATAAAAGTGCATTTTCATGAGAGTCTGTGTGAAATATTTCCAAGTTTGCTAAGTGAAAATCCGGATTTGTTAAATGCTGTAATGCCTTTGAGCTGCTGCTAAAGACTAATGGCAAGTATTTAATGCAACATGTTTGAAACCTCTCTCTTAGCTCCAGTGTTTGTGTTACATAGGGAAAAAAGTTTATTGTGGTGGGTTGTGATTTCGGGAAGATACAGGTTTATGTGCCACTTGTAGGGTTCACTAAGTGCAGCTTTATATGTACTGAAAAAAGCCCAGAGCCAGCGCAGTCCTGTTTTTCCTGCGTTTTCAGCCTACTGTCAGTTGCAGCAAACTGCAGAAGAGGCTTTATTTTGGAAAAGTGTCTGAGGGACAAGGTAACTTCCAGTCACACACACTCACTAAATTCCACATTTTCAGGGATACTTCATATTTGATTACTGTTGGATGTCTTGGGATAGTTTTGATTAAGTTCAGACGTATCCCTGGTTGCTTCCATCTGTTTATTATTCAACAGCATCTGTGAAATGTGTCTGCTCTGTCTCATTTGATCAGAAGCTTTGGGGTTTTGCTGTCATCTATTTCAGTTTGCCGCCTTCCCTTCCCCGCCACATCTGCCGTAACCTTTAGGCTGAAGCAGAAGGTGATGGTCAGGGTCGGTGCCAAATGGGCGGGACGGCACCGAGGAGCTCAAGGAAGCCGGGCAGAACTCGACGTAAATGTGTTGATTTTGCAGAGCAAGGGAGGGTAGTTTGTTCAAAGACCAAAAGAATGGAAATTTTAATGAGATGTAGGAAGCTGTCTTTAGTCTTTTTATAGAACAAATACAGTTGAATATTTTTTTTTTGTTCTGGCATTATGTAACTGCCAAAATGCCATTGTGGATCCCAGATTTTGCTTCCACAGCCATCAATTACTGAGATATTTGGCTTGGCTGGATCGCAGGAGCTTTGTTCCTGGGGCTAGAGGTCTGTTGCTAGACCTAAATTTGCATCTGTTGGAAACAATAAGTGTCCTTGCTGTTTGTTAGGGTTTCTTTCTTCTCAATCTCACTCCGCCTCACATTCCCTCACTGACAGCTATTTTGTTCTTGATGCTTGACAGAAAAATGTCAGCTGTGCTGTCCGTCTGAGCCAGTCCCTTAAAATGGGTGGTCTGAATAGTGGCCTTAGAATTTAATAGCTAAAAACAATATAAAACCTTTAGGGGAAAATGACTGCAGAAAAAAAATCCCTCCTGGCTGTCTTTTAACTGTTCAATCAGGAGGTGTCTGTCACTTCACATTTCTAGAACCATGCACAGTTTTGTGATTGAACAGCAAGAAAAAGTGTGGTATTTTTTGTTGTGCTAACTTCTAAGATGTGCAGGCTGATTTTTTTTTATTTATTTATTTTTTTATCCAACCATCTTACGTAGTGTATTTAAAGCAGATGAATAGAGAACTATCCTTAACAGAAGCACAACATTTGGTACTTTATTTTAAGCCTAATACGTTGCACATTTTATTGCATCTGGAATCCCTTTTATGCATCAGATATTCTGTAGCTGTAGCCTAATATAGTTCATGCAAAGCTTGTTCCATGGCAATAATTTTTAACTTTTTTTATGCTGCCTTAAAAAAAAAAAATCATTCTTTCCTCATGTTCAAAATCTTCTAACCTCTAAAAACATACATTAATTTTTTTACAAACACCGATCTGTATTTCAGCTGATGTTCTGAGTGAAGAAGCTATCCTCAAGTGGTATAAAGAAGCGCATGTTGCTAAAGGCAAAAGTGTTTTTCTTGACCAGATGAAGAAATTTGTGGAGTGGCTGCAAAACGCTGAAGAAGGTACGGATTCAGTAAAAAAAAATTCAGTAGTCTCTTGGCAAATAAAATTTATTTTTCCAGATTTTAGTTGTACTGGGCATATGACAGGCTGAGAGACATTTGACAGGCTGAGAGAGTTGGGGGTGTTCAGCCTGGAGAAGAGAAGGCTCCAGGGAGACCTTATAGCAGCCTTCCAGTACTTAAAGGGGGCCTACAGGAAAGGTGGGGAGGGACCCTTTATCAGGGAGTGCAGCGATAGGATGAGGGGTAACGGTTTCAAACTGAAAGAGGGGAGATTTAAATTGGATATAAGGAAGAAATCCTTTACTGTGGGGGGGGTGAGACACTGGAACAGGTTGCCCAGAGAAGCTGTTGATGCCCCATCCCTGGAGGTGTTCAAGGCCAGGCTGGATGGGGCTTTGAGCAACCTGGTCTAGTGGGAGGTGTCCCTGCCCATGGCAGGGGGGCTGGGAACTAGGGGATCTTTAAGGTCCCTTCCAACCCGAACCATTCTATGATTCTATGAAGTGTGCAGACTTAGAATAGAAAACAGCAGGCGTGACTGCTCCAAATTGTTTCCAGTCATGCCCGAGCCTAACACCACTTGCTGCTTTTTAATGTTTGTGGTGTGCTTGTGAAGTCCTTAAGTCATCGGGTACCACTTGTCTGTAGATAAATTCTTGAAGCTTCTGCAGGGACGAACGCTGCACTGATGAGAGCATGAAGTACCTTGGTGTTAGCACGCGCAACCCAGCGCTTTCCTCTATCAGTGCTTTCCCGGCTATTATCACCTGCTCTGGCAACGCGAGCGCAGCATCAACCCGCCCGTGCCACTGCAGCTGAAATTGCTTTTAGCTGAATGACCAGGCTAAGATATGTGGTCTGTATTTACTGCTTTAAAACAGTTATTGAGGAGGGGAACTAGTTTCTTTAGTCCCTAACTTTCTTTTTCTTATGTTCTGTATAGGAAAATGCTTTGAATGAATAAGTTACTTTTTTTTGCATAGAAAAGCAATTCCACCTCAGTTGGGAAGATAAATCCATGTGTGATAGATAGGGATATAATTATTAGTGTTCATGTAAATGTAATTAATGTAACTCCAACTCTAACCATTCTATGATTCTATGATAATTGGTTTTAGAATATGTAGTAATGTCAAGGAGCAGGTAAGACAGCGGCAATTCACGTGTGCAGGCAGCAGTATAAAAATAGTAGCTCCTTTCACACTTGAGACTTTGAACTACCAGTCTTGGTCTAATTAAGCATTTTTTTCCCCCCTTTTAATCTTCTGCTTGTATGCCTTTCTGTTGCTCTTTATTTTTATCCTTTCCTGCATGTCCCCTCTGCCAGATGTCCCTCACTACAAAGTCCAGTACAAATGGAGACAAAATGTTACTGTAAGAACATGCAGACCATGTTTGCTCTGAGAAATCTGATCTGATGTGTAATATTTGTTGGCAGCAAGCCCTTTCCTGTCAGGTGAACAGGCAGAAATACAGCATGATGCAAAGTAGCTTTAGGTGACAAAAACACCCTGTGTGTTCCTACTTCTAAATTACTTCTACTTTTCTTACTTCTACTTCCCCTCCTCCTACTTCTAAATTGCTTTTATCTTACGCTATATAAATCATAACAAATGTTGTTTGTACAGGTTTCATACCTGCCGTAGGGTAACACCACGAGTGCCTTTGATATTTGCAGAGTTTGCTGGGTGCTTCCTGGATGCTGGCAGTGCGGCCTCCTCACGGAGATTAGAAGAGGGAGCAAATAACGCCGATGCTTTATTAAACTCAGCTCAGACAGGCATTGCATGGCTCTGCAGACGAGGACCAGAATAATTCGTAGTGGTCGGGTTAAAATTCTAGTGACAGCTCTGTAAACGAATTGCTCGGCAGCGGAGGGCGGCCGAATAGATCTTCCTCTTCTGAAGCTGTGAGTTTCTTTCTGGCTTAACTCTGTTTAATCTGCCAACCTTTCCTAGGAAGTGCTAGGTGTGATGAAAATTTTTGCTTGAATTTTGGAAGGATTATCTCGTTATTTTTACAGAATTACTCACATCGCTGTCCTTGCGCAACCTACATGACGTGTTTTACTTCTCTTCTAGAGTCGGAGTCCGAAGGGGAGGAGAACTGAGACGGGTTTCAACAAAGCACGGTCTCAATCTAGGTTAATGCCAAATGCGCTTGGGGAATGCCGTACTGTTCAAGCAGAGAGGCTTTACTTCAGTGTCATACAGAAAACTATAGGCTAGGCTTTCCTTTTGTTTAGAAGAATAAAGGTTTTTAATGGAGCCCTGAGGCATTAGATGCTTTACTTGGGACTCTACCTCTGGCTCATTGTACACTAACTTAGGCAAAGACATTCAGCAAGGAGCCATGTAGGAAAAGTGAAATTAAATACTTATGGACTCCTTTTTATTAACGGTCTTTTTCAGGTACTATGGTATATGAACACTCCAATTTCTGTTTATAGAACTGTTTGGTCTGTGTTTGTAGCTCAATATTGGCTTGTGTATGTGATTTGACACCACCACATTTTTTTGAATAAATGGCTTTTATATCTTAGTTTCATGGTGTTAGTGTGTATGTGTTCTAAATTCGGTTTGACGAAGTTTTTATGATTCTTCAAGTGAAAATTACCTAAGAATATCAGGAGACTGTTTTCATACTACTTAATCATAAAATCAGCACCCGTAGCTAATTTGGATCACTGTCTAATCTTTACTTCCATATTTCCATGTAACTTTGGACAGATTAACCAGATTCTGTAGTAAACGTTGAATCATTCAATTTATTAATTCAAAGAAAACTTACAGGAACAAATCTGCGGGGTCCCAATTTTGCTTATACAGAAATGAGGCAAATGATAAGGAGAATAATAAGCTGTTCTCGGTTCAGACTACACTCAGTTATTGGTGACGGCTGAACTTTGCAAGAAAAAGCATCTCATTTTAGAAGCATCACCTTCAAAACATGCATGACTAGAAGTCATTGCATAAGAAATCTGAAATTTATTTACATCAGTGTGATGTTACAATTAAATATTTGGCTGAAATACACAAATGAATGTATAAACTTCTCAAGACCCAGCCTACTCTCTTTAATATTCCCCTTGTGCTTTGATATGATGCCATTTACAATTCCAGTGCCTGGCACCTGGTCAGGATGTTGCGTGAACAGAGCCACCGTGCAGGTTTGCACACACACGCAAATCTCAAGCCCCAAGCTCAGAGCCAGAGGTCTGACGCTGTGGGAATACTTGCCCAGCGCTCGGGATCAGAGTTCCTGGAATCCTGCGTCGTGCCTTGTGGATGTGAACTCGAGAGCAAAGGTCCAGGGCAGCACCATCTCCCGACCTGCGCTTTTTATCACACAGCAGTTGATCAGGTAACGGTTGCTCCCATTTTATTTCTCATAGGTCCAGTCACTTCAGAATTAGTCTTCTCCTGCCCCGCTGTCCCCTTTCTGTCCATGCCTCTGACCATGCTGGTGGCCCAGGATGGCTAGTGCAGCGAGGCAGCTTGCTGATACATCGCACTGCTCCAGTTCATCTTCTCTTAAAGAATACGTTACTTAAAACACTCTGCATCCTTCCCTTTACACATAGAGATAAATCCACATGAACTATGAGTGATTGGATTAGTAAGGATTAGAAAAGACAGGCTTGTATTCTTATGGAGGAAAAGCATGAGGGAGCATAATTAACTAATGAAGTGGTGTATTTTGTCATTAGAAACCAGTAAGCTAACAGATAGCACAGATTTTTCTATGGAAAAGTCAACGCTTCATATAAAGCACAGATCATATGGTTGTAAATGTCTTGTCTCGATATGCATCTAGCTTGACTGGAAACAGCAAATAGCAAGTGAAAATCAAGGGCTGTTGAATGCCAGCTTTCCATTAGAACAGCGTTTATTTTTGTAGCAGGTATTGATCTTTGGAAAGGGAAATATGTCATGTGGATATTTCCAGTAACTTACAGGAGACAGTAAGATAGTCATATTAAAAAGCAGAATTGATGCATTAGCTGCATGTTTTCCATTTCAGTCTTTGTTACTACAGAAAATAAATTCGGCAGGCACCACTGACCTGGCACCATCTCTTCACAGAAAACTCTGCAGCTGTGAAGTGGTAGTATCGAGTCGTTATTGATAGGGAGCCACTATTGCTAAAAACATTTCAAACTCAAAACTGCAGTTTTCTAAGGTACTAATAACTATTCCGTTGGGTGTACGTAAAACTACCTTTCTACGTAATCTAAAACTCGGACTGATTTCAAAGGTGCCGATCTAGAACAGCGTGCGGAGGACACCGTGAGATGTACCCGGGGTGCGACTGCTGGGGATGGCCAGACAAGGCCGGCTGGGCCATCTGCTGGAGAGAAGAAAAATCAGCATCGCCAGGAGGCACTTTGTGGCAAAAGGCAGCAAACCTTGGATGCCTGCTGCCTCGGTGCCCTCAGCGTGCAGCCCATAGAAGCAAATCGCTCTCGCACTCCGTGGGGGCCACTTCAGTGAAGTCCAGGTGCCTACAAGCCAGACACCCATCGCTGACCCAGCTGTCCCAGGCTCCCTTTATAGTTGCTGAGTTGGAAAGAAAGGAGTGCTTTTAGGACGGGGCTGGTGGCCAAGTTGAGACCTGTGACTGAAAGCAGCGTGAGGAGTTCCATTCTGGACTGAGGGTAGTTGTCCAACTTTCAGTCATGCAACTCCCCAAACCCGACATCTGTGTTCACATCGTGTATCTAATGTTTAGCTCCTGGGAGCCCCTCAGCTTGCCCACACCCAGCAAAAGATGCCTTTACTTTCCTGAGGCGGTAAGTGGTTTTGATTTTAGTTTTCAGGCATTTTCCCCACTTAATTTTTGAGATCAGTTCAGATGGGGACTTGTCACGTACCCGTGTATTTTCATCCAGCATTTTGAATATATGCCAGAAACTGAACTAGGTAGCGGTATGAATGCAAATAGACCTGATTTGCATCAGACTAAATTTCAGTAGAAAGGCACACAACGCTTTGCAATAAGCCTTGTGGTTTAGAAGCTGGGCAGAGCTTTTGATGTGGCCTGTCAGGTGAAGTACCCTTCCCTGGAAGCCTTCACAGAGTCTGCATTTCAGTTAAAAAAATCTCCCCAGCTCAAAGGATTTCTTTAACACAACCCGTGAATTAGTGTTTCTCTGCTAAAGAGATGAAAGTTACAGTCAACGCTAAATATATTCTTCAAATCCGGAGTCAGTTGTCTTATAAAAATAAAAAGATACTTCACAGCAAATGTGCTTCACATAATATATTACATTTAATTTTGAAACATCAGTGGAAACTAAGTATCAGAACTGTACATACCTCTTACTCAACAATAAATTGCAATAGGATGCACTTTAAAATGGAGATTATTGAATTTGAAGGTGATTCCTCAGTCCTGGCCTTTCTCTTCTGAAATCATGCACGCATATTAAGTGAGACCTGTTCATATTGCTTTAAAACATTCTCTGGCATGCAGGTGCTCTCCAGGAGAGGGACTGCATCTTCCTTGGGATGCAACAGTGAGTTAGGTTTTGCAGGCTCCTCAGTTAAAGCGCTGGTTAGGAATCTGAAAAGTGTTGATACAGTTCCTATTTCTTACTGCTTCTACTAGGTAATTGCATTGCAGGTGTGTCTAACCAAGTAGAGCCTTATAAAAGGGTGCTCCTACCCCACAGCAGCTGGTATCCTGCAGATCGCAAACCGCCATCGAGCCAATAACCCCATTAACATTTTCAGCAGCACCCCTGGTTTTACCCGTACCAGCGTTTGGCCGATGAGATTTACCCCCGGGACACGTGGTGCTGAGCTTCCTCGCCAGCATCCCTCTTACCTGCTTGGCCAGCACATCCCAAACCTGGCAGCCAGACCCAGGCCAAAAGGAGAGGTGGAAAAGTCCCCGGGCTCATCCCTGGGGCAGCTGCGGGCTGACACCTGCCGCCTGGAGAAACCAGCTTCTGCAGGGTCCCGGGGTCCAGTCCGTGACCACGCTTGGGAAAGGGAGGGATACAGCAGGGGGAAAAAGGGGGAGGTGAGTAAGATTTTTACACAAAAGTGGTTCTTGACAATTCTACTTCTTAACCAATTGGAAAATTAAGGATTTAGCTCTTCCCTCGGTTCAGTCTTACAAATGTAGGTAGTTTTCTAAAAAACTAACCGCAGGCCCAGTAGTTACAGATAAAAATAATGGCCAGTTACTCATTTAATATTCAAAAATTTCAGACTATAGGAGATATTGGTGAACTGATACCTGTGTTCATTCAACAAAGAACCCTGACGTCTAGTAATGACTTCTAATCAGGGCGCTGTCCATTGATGCTGTTGTCAAAACAGGTTTAAAAATGAAAAACTATTTTTGAACTTTATTTTTAATTATTAATAAAATATTAAAATGTTTACTATAGTATGTCCAATAGAAATAATATATAATGCTGCTAAATATACATATTTAGAACTCACGTGACATGCATTAGATGTAAATATTTACATATCTTTAAACATAGAAATAACATTTTATAAAATGTAAAATTATTTTTGAAGAAAACTATTTAAAAGGTGCATGTGTGAGAAAGTCACTGCACTAGTGAAAGGTATGTGTGCGATACTAAAGGGAAGATAGTTAGACATGGAGTATTTTGACTACAACTCGGTTTCAGTCCCTAAGAGTTGTGTCTAAGAAAATAGGTTAGTTTGTAACTTCAAAACTTTTTGGAATACATTTTAGTTTTATTGAGCGGTTTAGCAGCTTTACTTCCAAAGGTTACTTTTAATAAAAATGTTCAGACAATTCAGAACACTGGGATTTTGAAGCATTGCTCATACATAATGATTTTAGCCTGAATGTGATCACTTGCTGCTTGGAATTTACCTCACTCTGGACTAGTAACCGAGGTGACAACCAGACAAACAATTGATTCAGCCTGCGCCCTTCCTGGGCTGTGAGGAAGGGCTGGGCAACTACTTTAAGAAAACACACACAGTTGATCATCTAGCTATTAAAATTGATTTTAGGTTCCTTTTAATACCTCTAAGCTATGCATTATTTTACCTCTGCAACCTTTCAAATTAAGAGATTCGAAGCTGTCGTGGTTTAGCCCCAGCTGGCAACTAAGCATCACACTGCCGCTCGCTCACTCCCCTCCAGAGGGATGGGGGAGTGAAACGAAGAGCAACAGTGAGAAAACTCATGGGTTGAGATAACGACAGTTTAATAGGTAAAGCAAAAGCTGCACACGCAAGCAAAGCAAAACGAGGAATTCATTCACTGCTTCCCACTGGCAGGCAGGAGTTCAGCCATCTCCAGGAGAGCAGGGCTCCATCACGCGTAACGGCCACTTGGGAAGACAAATGCCATCACTCTGAATGTACCCCCCATCCTTCTTCTTCCCCCAGCTTTATATAGTGAGCATGATGCCATATAGTCTGGGATATCCCTTTGGTCAGCGGTCCCGGCTGTGTCCCGTCCCAACTTCTTGTGCCCTCCCCAGCCTACTCGCTGGCGGGGCGGTGTGAGGAGCAGAAAAGACCTTGACTCTGTGTAAGCCCTGCTCAGCAGTAACTAAAACATCCTTGTATTATCAACACTGTTTTCAGCACAAATCCAAAACATAGCCCCATACTAGCTCCTATGAAGGAAATTTACTCTATCCCAGCCAAAACCAGCACAGATGTTTATTAAAAATCTCTGAAAAGATCAATTCTTATCTATCTCATGCATAATTCAAGACATGCTGTTTCTTAACAACTTCGTAACATAGGAACGCCTTGGAAGCCTAGTCATAGCCACCTCCTGGGTAGGACTTTTAAGTACCAACCACTTCACGCCTGTTTGGCATATAACGGAGAGCTGGGCACGCAAACAGAAACAAGTGAGCAACTTGCATCATCGTTTTCCAGCTCTTTGACAGCAGGCCAAAAGGGGTTAGCAAGCTTAAGTATAGATACAGGGAACCGGTAAAACATTAAAAGCATGAACTATGCTACACAGTGCTACAACAGAAGCTCTCAGTACTACCCACACCAGCACTTACTAGAGCATCTTTAAGCCAGACAGACTCCTTCGTCAATAGTAGAGTTCTGCTGTTCCCACTCTTCCTGGGTTCGTATTAGCTAGCTCCCATGATTTTCACAAAAGCTAGGTTTTGGGTTTTCTTATGTCCTGTGCAGTTATGAATTTTTTTTGCTGAAAACACCCAAACCCTTCTGTTTCTTGAATTGTCACTTGCCACCTAAGTCAAGGGTTCAAATGACAAGGAGCCATTTTCTCAAGTTTTTAAAAGCCCCCTCCAATCCATTAAAGGCAAAAGGAAGTGTTAAACAAGGTCTCATAAACGGAGGAGCAAAGAGAGCAAGAAAACGTGGCCCAATCCCTTACTTCCAGTGTCAGAAATGGTGCGGTGTTGCTGAACTCTGGTTTCTGTTTTGAAGACCTTCCTCAAAATGTGAACTCTCAGGAACCGGCGGGTTCAGCCCTAGAGTGGTGGCAGATGTAGGGCATTCGGTGGTTCAGCCTCATTGGGTTTGCCTGAACAGCACTTTCAGAAGAGGAGGAGAATGATGCGCTGGAAAAGTGCCTGGTAATCGTAAAAGATCTTCTCTGGCATCTCAAAGGCTTTGCTTTAGGTCCCCATCATGTTCCTGGACAAGAACGACTACCTTTAAAATCACATTTGCAGTTAAAAAATGGAGCTTTTCATTATCTAAAGTAAGTCTTGTGGGCTAAGACAAAACAGCCCTTCCTCAAAAAGACTCACAAATAATACTACACAGGTTAATTGCAGACAACCACTCAGTGCTGGCTGAGCTGTGACAGTTATTAAGAATCAAAATAAGGACAAATGACAAAGTATATCTTTCCCAAAAAAAGCCGCATCTTTTGATTTTCGAGGGGGGGAAAAAAGGTTGGCTTCTTCCCCTTCTCCACAGGGCTTTTGGTTTTGTGACATGATATTTAAGGAAAAGTTACTTTCTGCTCCTTACCAGCCACATGGGCCTTTAGAGCTTCATGTAAACAGAAACAAATCTGAAGTTATGCCAACACCTGCAGAAGACGCGATTCAGGCAGGCAGGCTCTCCCAGGCTGTATGCGCAGCCTATATTTGGCCCTTGGCTGCGCTGGTGTCCCAGATGACCTGCTCATTTGCTATTTTTTCCCAGCAGGAATCCGATTACCAGCATGAATGCAGCCGCGGTTTCCTCCCACGGAGGTTTGGTAGCTCATGTCACCCCATGCACTAGCAGGGGTTTCAGATGCTTGGCCCTTTCTGGGTTTTCTCCTTTCCAGTTTACCCATGTTATTCTCCGATGAGAAAGAAGTCCCGAGCCTACAGGGGACCTCAGGAGCTTCAGTGGGAGCTCTGCAGGTTGGAGTCTCATCTCACCGCTGCTGCCTGCTGCCCTGGGGCACCAGGGGCCATGCTGGGAGATCAGTGTCCTTAGTACCCATCTGAGGTGATCCAGACAAGAAGGAGAGTGAAGAGTAAGTGCTTGCTTCTCCACTGCCTCTCCCACGAGGGATGTAAGAGAGAAACGCCCTTGTCGGTCCCAGCTATCATCACGGAGTAGGACCACACAGATGACTCCATTTTGCAGACATAGAGGACATGTTCCTTACCCACTGGAGAGGTGCTGGTGGACTGTATATGCCAAGATCTGCCGTCATCATCTCCCAGCCAGCATGAGGAAGGAGGCCAGTGCTGGAACTGCTAATGTGACACAGCTGCAGACTGACAGGTAATATTTTGGTACTTGGATCTGTCATTCCCATGGCTTCAGGCTGCCAGAAACTCAATTACCTCAGTCCTAGCATCTCATTTAACAATTCAACATTAACGAGTGCCGCTGCATCCTACACTCATCACTAGCAGTTCTGTTGATGGCGTTACAAGACTCGAGTGTCTGCTTCCGTACCACCCAGCACCCTTCACCCTACAGGACTGCAGGAAAACCGCACACTGCTCTGGAACTCCACTAACAGGGAGAAACACACCTGCAAACACCAAATTTCTCTGATTCAGGAACACACAGGAATAAAAAAGAGAAAGATTTGACCCAGAACGAGCAAATGACTGTATCGTGGCAACTTCCTAATTATAAGATGTATTTGTGTTGCAATCTCTTCCACTACATCAGTTGCCTGAGATTTTACTGTTTATTTTTCCCTGATGAAGTTTAGGAACATTGCTGACAGGCCAACATAACTCTCTCCATATCATTACTAGTTATTGCTGACAGCCATAAATTATGCCAGGAGAAATAACAAAACAGTATTGTTGAGGTATCCAAGGATATGACCAAAATAAGGTTTGTAGGCAGCTTTATGTTATTAGACCCACTAGCCTACCTGGGAAAAATCAATAAGCCTTCAAGCACACCAGTCCTTCTCTAGGTCCAAAATAGAAGCAGCAGCCTTGAAAAAATAAAAACCAATTGAGAACAACTGCTCTAAAATTTAGATTTGTATCAATAAGACCACCCAAGAGAAAACAGATAGTATCTGTGACACTGAAGGATACTCTAAAGGGAAGTGAGCAGGCAGGTAATTTATAGTTTGTATAATAAGTAGGACGTGACAGTGGAAGAAAAGGTTAAAAGATGCCACAGAATCTCTCTTTTACTGTGATGATGACCAAAAGAAATTCAAATATAGGATATTCAGATTTTTCCACCTTTGCTCAAGGGTCACAGACAGCACTACACTAGCTGGGAAAAAATGGTGTTTACCATGTGGCAGGGTGCCCACCCCTGCATCAAGTCTGTCTCCTTCTGTCCCTATGATCCAGGCCCTTGGGATAATGCCAATGCAAAGACATCTTCTGAAAGAGCCTGGAGACGAGACTATACTTCCACAACCAGAAATTTCTCTTATGTCAAGAGATAGAAGCAGTGTATGGACAGACCTGGATGACCACATTTTTCCCACCTTTTGAATATAAAAACACTTTTCTGTGGTTTTATTGAGACAGTGGGATTCTGGGATTAACAGAAACATTGTTATCTTTCTTCTTACTATCACAGACTTCGTATGTCCTGTATTTTGATTTGAGCTTAAGACAGTAGCGAATGCAGAAACCTCTGAACCTGTAAAGCTGTTCCAGGAGAAACCATTAAGGCTGATTCCTAATCAAAGGACATCTCATCCTGCACCCAGCTGAGAACATCTTCAATTCTCTCTCCCCTCACAGAACACACATAATTCAACAAATCCAACACGGATCTGCTCCCAGACACATCACCCCTCACTTAACACGGCATCTCACCTTCCCCTCCCTCACAGGTGGGCCCCCAAAAGACTGGACAAACATTTTGTCACCCTCAGCTCAACTTCTGGACCTGCAATCAGAGCCATGTGCCCTTCTACACCATTGGCTGCCACAGTGCCCGAGCTGCAGCACCTCCCGCAGCCCTTTGCCCAGAAGAAGGAAGGGGGATCCCCCCTTCTCCAGGGCCTGGGACCAAGCTGCCATTGCTTCGCCCCCCTCTTTGGTGCCCGTCCAGCCTGCACACAGCCTCCCTGCTGGGCCCAGAGGAAGCAGAGCCCACAAACCACATCTGCTGGCACAATTCCTCTGTTCCTCAGGGAAATCTGCATCGAGCCCTAAAATAAACCACAGCAGCCGGATTCGTAAGGACACAGTCTCTAGAGATCCCAAATAGGCCAGTAGCTTGTCAGGGGAAATGCCAGCACCAGGGAACACTGCAAAGACAGAAAGAGAGGACTATTCAGTACCGGTCCCAAGAGAAATACGGGACACAAAAAACAGGACAGAAAGATAATTTGGAATAACTGCACAAATCAAGGTCATGTGCTGTCACTTCTGCACCAAATAGCACATATGTACTGCTCTCTCACATGCTGCTGCTCTTCCAGTCACACTCAGGTCCTTGTTACAGTCAGCAGAGATTACTTTATCTCTTTCATTTTATTTCAGCTTTCAACTACATTTTGTGCACATTCACATTCACAGTTTCCTTTACATGTTTTCTTAGTTTTGTTTCTGTGGGTGAATTCCAATATTTTTATAACAACTGGTTATAGTTTAGTGATTTATGTAGCATCTCTGTCACTATATTTGTGTTATAATTTACTGGCTGTCACAGCAAGTTTTTTTTTTTTAAAGAAACCTTCCTGAAACAGCAGCTGATGGTGCTCCTTTAACTGAAGAACTCTAAAGGCAAAATGCAGCTCAATGATACAGCACACATCTGGATGATTTATTTGAACTTGAATAGCACAACCCTCCCTTCAAGGACCAGGAAAGCAAATGGCCACTTGTTTATGCTCTGCCTGTGTGCAAATTCACCTTAATACATGGTTAAACTTGAGTAGGATAGATAAAAGGCAAGAATCAGATGCAGGCAAGAAGAATCAGCATGGATAAAACAAAGATATAAGAATATATCTACTAAAGAAGTCCTAAAGCAACTGGTTCTCATAACTCTAAACTCCAAATGGTTTCCACAGGGTCTGGGAGAGGTCTGAAAGCTGTAAGTGGATATATGGACAACTGACTGAAGAGGAACACATGGTGGTGCTGATGTTGCAAAGGAACCCTTAATTTTTAATGTCAAAATAGCGCAGAGGAAAAGTGTGGTCTTCTTCGGAATACTAATCCTCTGAGATATTTAAAAAAAAAAAAAAGAAAAAAAGAGGACAACCTCTTCCCATATCAAGGCAAGAATCCACAAGGACAACTTTAATAATATAGTTGGGAACCGAAAATTAAACTAGAGGAAAAGCACAAAAGCACTCCCTTCTACAAACAGAAATGAGAGACAGCAAAGCAACAACCTGCCAGCTGAAGTCCTGCAACAGCAGGGGGCTCTGAACCAGGCTGTAGATGACATTTAAGCTGGAAATTTGTTTCTATGATGAAATTCATGCTAGCTTCTCAAAAGAACTCACTTAAAATATCAGGAACCCAGAGATATTCTGGAATTCCCAAGGATTCTTCCTCCACCCCAGAAATGCTGGAAACCAAGATATTCCCACAAGAGGGAGCATCGAAAGCAGAAACTCCTTCCAGTTTTGGAGAAAGTATTGAAGCTCTAATTATGCTACTGACCCACTTCTCACCAGCCATCTTTCACTGCTGGGCTAGCCAGTAATGTGCAGAAATACATCCTTCTTCAGAGGATTAAAAAAAAACCCAAAACAACAACAAAAAACAGAAATCGCCCAGCTCACTAAAATAACATTAAATAGATCTGTTAACGCACTGTGAAAAAACCCCAACTACTGACTAAAAATATCAAATGTGCTCTACTTCTCACATGCAGAAGTGCCTACATCATTTGGTTAGTGCAGAGCACATGCCTTTGACACAGCAATGTCAAATAAAATAGAGCATACAATTTAAAAGAAGAACTGTCTTAGCAGCTTCTGCAGTTACGGATTTACTCCGTGTTTGGAATAAACCCTATACTTTTGAGGGATCTTCTGCTTTGTTCTGTCAGACCTATGACCTTACTGTCCCTTGGCTCAGGTGCAGTCGACACTCAAGGCAAACATCAAGATACCTGGAAATACTGCATGAGTTCTGACAGCAGAGACTTATGGGGATGAAGTGATGGAGTTTCAGCCCCAACACACATACAGCAATGAGAAGCAGATGAGAGAGACCTGAATTCCACTCCTGCTGGTCATCTCAGAGAAAAACTTCTTAGCATCAATAGTCAGAATTGCGAGTGGAAGCAAAGACTGGCCTGCTGTTGACAGGGAGAGGGCCATAAAGTCTACCTGGCTTTTGTTGGCCTGCTTCTATCATAATACCACTTGTGTTAGCTAATAGCACTCATCATATCTATTATCACTCACGTCAGCAATCCCACTGAACAGCTGCAAAGAAGCACCGCAGTGCACTCACAGGCAGTCAGTGCTCCAGAGCTCTCTGTTCCTAATATGACTGATTGCTTGCTCTACCTAAATTACATGAAGAAATATCTCCTGGGGGAAAAGCAGCCTTCAAGAGCACTTTATTTTGAGTACATCATATTAAGGCTGGATCCTTTAAAAGACAGGTTCATATTTAAAATGGTTTGCTACCACTGAAGCAGCCTTGTTTTTCAGCAGCATCCTAGTTATTGCTTTGTCAGCTGCTGTGTTTCTCAGTGGCATCGACAAGGCCACCAGCACCAAGCGTACTGTGAGCTGCCATGACTTGGGCTGCTCAAGGGAAACTGTGCCATCAAGCTTCAATACACTTCCAGAAGAAAAGCCAAGCCTGTGGTGACAGGCTGGCAGCTTCCAGAGCTGACATCTCTCACTCGTACATAGAAGGTGGATATAAAACACAAGATGGTGTCAAAAACACTTTCCAGCACATACTGTGAAGTAAAGTAATTATTTTTAACTTGAAAATTTACCATAATTTAAAATTCTCGGCAGAATTAAGTTTATATTTACCTTTATGTTTGCTTGGAATTCAGTGTACTTCCTGTAAAGCACAGTCACTACAAATTTTCTCTCATTTTGGAATTCTTCACTCATTCTTTTTCTTAAAAAAAAAAAAGAAAACAGAACAGCATAAAACCTGCTGTGTCCTTCCTTCATCCCTTAGTGTTTGCTTCTCTTAGCCTCCTGCACAAGGGTTCTTGACCCATGTGAAAGTACATAATTAAATGGAAACTGTATTAGCCCACCGGCAGAACACTCTTCTCTTTGACTGGATAAACTGTACAGAAAAAAGCAACTGCACAGAAAAAATGGACAAACCAAAGTTAATACTTGACCAATTCATATCAAACCATTTTCGACTGATGGCTGTCTCGACCAGCACCAACTAGAAATATGAAAAACCCCAGCTTCAAAAGGGCGAACCCTGAATTGGGAATGCAGGCTGGCAAGCCAGTCAACAGAAAGAGGCAAGTCTTGGGACTCCGAGAAGAAACTTTGGTGAAAGATACACCATGTCCTATCACTTTTATCGTTCTTTTAGGGAAACTGTACCAAGGAAATTCAACTGACAGAAAATTCCTATGTGCTTAAGGGATTCATTACTTATTGCAGATATCAGTATCTGACTGTCAGCTTGTGTAACGTCCCCAGTACAGATGTTTGGGCACTGATAGCAGAAAGCACTGACAGTAGACTCGATAAGCAGCTAGCCTGTAGGATAAAATATGATGCAAAGTTTAAATGCGTAAGCCTATATACTGCTTAGCTTGCATAAAGTCAGAAATGCACTCCACACCAAGACAAACAGGCTGATTTTCAGTGATATGTCTACTACTGTACTGGAGCTGGATGTATAGCTCAAGAGCAAAGCAGTGTATTCAGAATAAGCATGAGACTTTAGGGTTTCGCTGTCAAACTCTGAATATCATCTGACACTCCAGGTAACAAGCAAGGTTTGTTCCTTCTATTTCATAGTTACTAGGTTCCTATTCCACTATTAGTGCCATCTGCTTGCTAGAAGACTACTGGAAAATAAAGAGCTGTGCTCCTAGATGAACACACTCCTGAGCAGTTATGTTGCTTTACATTTTTATGTGAGGACCTGAAACTCTTTGAGTGCTATGAATGGAAAAGACCAAAGTGCTTCCCAGCTTGCGCACAGATGATGGTGGTGATGCAGCCGAACTGGGTGGCAGCAGCAGGTTGTTTTCCTACCCAGAGGAAAGAGTCATAGCTTTTTCTAGATGCTCCTCATGCACACTCAAAAGCACTGCATTCATGTTACTAGCAGCTCATGGCTGTAGGTCTTTTCTTTGCAAGAAAAGAAGCTAGGCTGCTCTAATAATGAGATATTTTAAAGAAAGATAAATTGCTAGGGGCACAGAGCATTACTACTGAATCAACCGTTTCAAAATGTATGTCAGGTGTCTAAATTAGTAATGAAGCTGGTTTAAGATTTGATATTGGGAACCAAATTGGTTTTTAGTTTGTTTTGTTTTTGTTTTTTTTTTAATGTACCTTCTGAATTTTGAGCCATTTACTACTCATGTTTTCAAGGTCTTGCTCACAACTAAGTTGTCCATTTCTGACAGATCATCACAGGACCACAGCAGCTAGCTTTACTACAGATAAGCCATGCTAATGGAGCAGGCTGAGCACACTGACTGTGCTTACAGAAACACAGAAAGAAACAACAGATGCGCCAAAATTTAGTATTCTGTCTTTCTCTTCTTCCTGTGAATTTCTTTGATCTGGGGATTGCTGATTTGGACCAAATGTCTCTATTCTCTCGCAAGCGCTCTATCCAATTTAGCAGGAAGTCAAAGGAAAATACCAGCTCATGACATCACAGGGAAAAATGGACTGCTCTAACTCCTAACAAATGATGTAGGAATGACGATGGAACTGGGTTTATTTAACCTAGATAAAATAAGGCTGGGGGCAGATCTGACTGCATTCTTTCACTCTCTAGAAGGAGTTAGAGTGAAGACAGAGCCAAACTCTTCTCAGAAGGACACAGCAAAAGAACAAGGCAATGGCCACAAGTTGCAACAAGGTTAATTCTGGCAATGGAAAAGTTTTCACAGTGAGAGTACTCAAGCACTGGAACAAGTTGCCTGGCAGGTTGTGTCCCTCCATCCTCAGAGATGTTCAAAACTTGATTGAACGCCTCCCTGAGCAAACTGCTTTGGCTCATCAGCCAGCCCTACTTTGAGCAGAAGGTTGGCACAGACGACCTCCAGGAGTCCCTTCCAATCCCTGTTCTTCATGGTTCTGTGACAGACCCGACATGACTTGTCACACAGCTCATATGCACAGCATGAACAGCGGCGACACAGTCAACAGACAGACCTGGTGAGGAGCACTTAGGTGCTTACATCAGAGCCTTGGTGCTCGAACTTCCTTTGTGATGCACAGCATCTCCCCACCCTTTTGCTCCCACAGCACAAGGTCTTGCTCAGACCATCCCCTACTGTTCTTCTCCATACTTGTAAACACTTTGGATTTCTGCTTCTTAGCATGTGAAGCCTGATTACTTCAGGATTTCTTGGAACTCTCCCAGGAAATCACCTGGAAGGGCGTTCAGCGGATGGTATCCATTTTCCCTTCAAACCAAAACCAAGTGGTGATCGTTTCCACCTGAACCTGATAAAGAGGAAATCTTTGGGATGCAATGGTAATGAGAACCTGCAGCAGACATAAGACCAATAAAAACTGCAATTAATCTGAAAACCATTTACTCTCCTACTGCATACACTCCTCTGTTAGTCCACGGGCATTAACATGTCCTGTTAATCACAGAGTTATTGTCTTAACTTATATTTACTGTTGAAGTTTGCTGGTTTTATTTCAGACCTGAAGAACAGATGTGACAGTATACCTCCCACGAGAACAGGGTACACGAGAACAGATAAACACCATCTCCGAGAGGCTACCTTCCCAGCAGTTATCCACCTCTCCAGACACACACGCAAATGCTTTATACATAACAGCACAAAGGAAGTTTGGATTTGGCTGCAGGAAGCATTGGACCACTTTGTTTCCTGGATCTAGGATTTTGCCTTTTTCTCTTCCAAACTTAAATAAAACCAGCCCAATTCCAGGACATCCACAAATCCTGGTCTCGAACACAAGGACCAGGCTTTGGGTCAAGCCTTTCATGTACTACTATTCAAAACATCATTATACTGCTATTTCCAGCCTCCAGCTGTTTCTTTAATAAATTAGATGCAAACTCCTAATCCTCTACCAGCTTAATTCAAAATGGATTTTAAATGTGCTGAAAGGCGATTCTTACAATTAAGGTAAGATCTTAAGAAAATCCCAAGAACTAGCTTCTGGACCTATAAAATGAATATTTGCCTCTTTTACTATTTGTAGAAGGCTGACCTCTGAAATACACTTTCCCTTTAAAGTCAGTGTCCTGATGCTATTTTAGTTCTTTAGGAATTTTGTGGTTTTTTTGTTTTTTGTTTGTTTTTTTTTTTTTCCTCACCTGTCTATAAACATTAGAGGGACAAACTTCACCAAGTTTATCTTTTGTCTGGCAAGCGCTATTCACCGGACGATTCAAAAGACATGGGCATAAACTGAATTAACGAGTAGACATGGTATTGTTATACTCCAATGTTATTTTCACCCACTGCATGGTAGATCTGGTGGGAATTATAAAGAATGGCTTAAAAAGCAAGGCTGGACATCCAGCCGCTATACCCAGAACAATGGCTTCATGCTCGCCTGTAGTTGCTTTTGCTTGAAAAGAGTCTCTCTTCTAGGTAGTTTTCTAACAGTGATTTAACTTCCCAGGCTTAATCCAAGAACCTTATGCCATGTTGATGTTGGTGGGAAAGTTTCTCAAAGAATACATTCAACATATGTCTTTCCAAAAGCAAAGATGAACAAACTGTTATTTCATCAGGAGGCATTCGTAACCACTTGTTAGATTTATTAAACTGAACATTTGCTATTTCTTTGTGCTTTTGGAGGAGCTTTTTGTTTGTCTAGTTGTGGGCTAGGCCCACAGTGGCCCTAGCCACTGTACTTAAATGGCCTATTTTCGTGTCCTAATTTCCCTTTCTTAATCTACAAGGCTCCGCTTCACTAATAAATAAATAAATAAAAAATCCCAGTTTTGTACATTTTTTTCTCCTCTGCAGAGAAAAATACCCGATCCACACAACACAGGCAAGTTTATTCTGTATGCCAGAATTATCTCTCCCTCGTGTATGGCTTGTAATAATCATCAATGTGAAACACCACCACAACACTTTGTGTGTCTACCCATAAGACAGCAAAGGCCCATGCAACAGCTACGCCTACCTGTGGGACGGGGCCTGAAGAGCAGAGCCCCGAGTGCTGCTCAATTAATAGACGGGGACGTGTTGGGACTTGTAGGCCATAAACCATGGGAAACTGAAGGTAGTCATGACCATAGAAGGCCTAAACAAGAACCTGAAGGCAGGAACTTAACAAATGTTGCAACATCAAGATAAGCAAGTTCCAGGCGCCTGGCTAAAAGAGGTGTTAAGAACTGTCTCCTCAAAGATAAGATATGTTTGTTAGCGTGATAGTATATCACTGACCAATCAGATGCAGCCGCGTGAGCAGCGTATGTTCAAAAGGACCAATCTGTTTAAAACACGTAGCCAATGTAAGTATATATAAAGGAATGGTTGCACACGATAAATCGACGTCTTGCTTGCATCAAGCTGTGTCCCGTCTCTCAATCGCAGCACCTACCCATGCTGTTCCTCATAGGTGACAGAAAGGGCTTCTTTAAGGTTGGGGGTGGGATGGCACGAGTGCAATAGCACTGCCAGGAAGGGGAAAGAAGTTCATGACTGTGTGCATGCACCATGACACAGTCAACTCATTACTAAACAAGTCAGTAAATAACTAGGGTATGTCCAACAGGACATTTGCACTGAATTCAGCTTTTAAAATAAATTAAAAAAAAAATCTGGATTGTTACTGCAGATAACATTTAAAGTGTATGTTTTATTGACTCCATATATTCTACCTGCTGCATTACTAATAACTAAGGTGACTAATTGACATGACTGCATAACTGAGGCGGTTCAGGTGACCGAGATGACTCAGATTTCCCATTTCAGTGAAAAGGGAAATGACTGGACATTAGAACCTCTACTTTACAGGGAGAGACACTGTTGACCAGAAACAACATTTTACTTCACAGATTTTTATTGACCCTAACACAGATCCTACAGCCACCATCAAACTTCAGACACCCTTACTGGTCCATGCACAGGAACGTGCTTTAGTGCTCAGCCGCCAAGGTAGGACCAGCCCTTTACTTGGTCCAAGTTAGGCCTTGTGCAAATTCACTATGCACCCCAAGGCCAACATTTAAAAATGTCAACTGTATACAATAAAGACTTTGAAAACAACTTAGACAGCAGATGCTTGGCTTGTTTTTTAGGGCTGATGCAGTAAGTTTTAAAAACAATCCTACGGGACCTTTCTTCATACATAAAAGAAAAACGAGAAATGCTGCATCAGCATAGCAACAAGTATGAAATTACTGATTTTAACACTGTCATCTGTAGTTTTCCTGCAGTGCCTTAAAGGAAGCAAAAAGACTGATGCTAGACTTTAACAAACCAACAACACAAGCAGAAATACCAAGACAAACGTAGCCAGAGAAGAAAATTGTGCAAGGTGCATTCCATGCTTCTTCAAAATCCTAATGGAATTAGCAATGCTTTTAACACACCCGATTGTCTTGCAACGGAGTTCATACTAGACTCATGATGATTATTTTTCCTACTATCACAAATATTTTACTTATACATTTAAGATGACTAAGTCAAATTAAAGTCTAAATTTAATAATTACAAAGTACAGAGACTCCAAGTAGCACTCCTGCTCCCGGAAATACCTGGGTTTTTTTAACCCTGTTCTTCCCCACCCCAATTTTGATGTGCATGAGAGACTTTAAACAAACAACAAGGGAAGGAAAACGACTTTACAAGACAAAGAGTGAAATGAACTACTCAAAGTGCTGTCAATGGCTCATTGTAAACCTGGGAAAAATGAAGCGATAAAAATCAATTTCTGCAAAAGTGTTTCACTCACAATGTTTTAGAGACTATAATAGTAAAGAGTAAGAAAAAAGGTCACACTATCTTAAGACAATAGTATATACTTTAAGAGAATTTTGTATATACTTGAGCCTTCACATTTCAAATTTGTGCCTCAGAAGTGACACAGACCTTTAGATTTCAGGCACATAATAAATAACATAAACCAGCAGCAATAATGTGGGATCACAGCCTACAGAAACAGAAGAGATTTGCCTATAAGCTGAGTTTGCATTCAGAGTGTTTCAGCAGAAGGCCCCATGCGGAAAACCTCCTCCAAATGACCCCATCTGATGTGAGCTTTACAAGGAAATGAAGACTAAACTACCCAAACAGCTCCATTTGATGCTCTTCCGACTACTAAGAAGCGTGCCGGCATCCAGCCCCAGTAACTCTGAGTTTTCACTACCCTCCCGCCTTGCAAGAGCGTTTCCTTACATACTTTCATACTGTCTGTAAGTGCACGTTAGCAGCATTACAAGTGCCCAGTGTACTCTCCCCCTGTCGCAGTTTCCCATGAAAGAACGACTAATTCATGCTGTTCATAGCTCCTCCTGTTGCCAGGATTGCCATTAAAAGACACCAAAGAAGGGCAGGAGAACAAAAACTGTGCAAGGAAGCGGAGAATAAGCATCAGAAAAAGTGAGGGAAGAAAAGGAAAAGGCATATTCTGCTTTTGGTTATGTCTGGCAGCTCTAGATTCATGTAACAGATGGGAACGCAGAATTTGTCCCCTATAGAGACAAAGGGTGAGGAGACAAATACTTTGGATCCTCTCTTGGAACAGCTATTTAAATAATCTTAAAAATTTAAATAATTTTTTTTAAAAAAAGTAATCACCTAAACACTATCTATGCTTTCCCTACAAAGAAGGAAAGGTTTCCCTCCAACTGCAAGAAAGCCTTTTTATAACTAACAACTTGTAATGATCCATTTAAAAGAATTTAGCCAATTTGGTTCTATCCAGAATACAAGTGAAGTTCTGCAGTCTGACAGGGAATAGGCGCACAGACCTACTCCTCATCGCTACCAGAAATTACGCAGTCAGTACAGCCAAATGCTGTAACAGCAAAAGTATTATTCTAAATCTAAACCACATTATTCCAAGTTTCTATATAACTTGTGAACAGAACTAGACCCCAGCTACATTCATCATAGCTCTATTAACTTAATTGAAGCCTCTGATTATTTATACCAGCTGAACCGTGCCCCAGAGTTTATGGTTAGAGGTGGGTACAAACCAAGCTGCGTTAGTCGTAATTAGATGCCTACCTGAATCTGAAGAAGTAAACCTGTAGTAGGTACCTCTCACCCATAAAGCACTGTAGGAGCTGGGTCCCTTAACAAGAAACACCAGCATTAATTAAGAAAGTGGAGGTACACCTTTTAATAATTAATAGTGAAAGAGATCTTCTAAGAAGAAGGGCAGCGGATGATAATATTGAATAATTCAGCACCATAATCAAAGGAACAATGGTACAGTAACTTTATATGTGAGCATTTGCAACAAAATCCAACCAAAACCATTTGATATGCTGATGGCTTCTTGTGTTTAGGAAAGGGTACAGTATTCTTTCCTATAGAGTGGGCATCAAACAATTTTTGAGACCAGTGTTTACAACAAAATTAAAAGCAGCTGGTAAAATTGCACTGAGGCAAGTGACTTTACACTGGGCTTACACTCTGCCAGACTTGGGCCCAAAAGATCAGAAGTGTGGCCCAGTAACAACAGTAGCTCAAGTCAGTAAATCTGCATTCCCAATAGGCCAAATTAGCCACAACATCAAGTCAGTTTAATTAGCAAGGGGAAAAAAACGCAACAGATTTTTCACTCATCCTGTCACTTCACAAAGCACCAGCAGCAGGGATAGTCTTTGTCTGTCAAGTTTAGAAACAAACAAACAGAAAGCTTCAGCACCCATTGAGCATTCAGATTTAATTTGTGGTCACAAATATTGGAGAATTTTAATTTGTTGCCTGGTTAGCAGCTGAGAGGTAGATATACATCAGTAAAAAAGCAATGAGTCTCTGTTATTGCATGAGAAAAAAAATCTGTATTATGTTTAATTACGGAAGTCTGGCAAAATATCAGAGAGCATCAAAAAAAAGATGGTAAAAAAAGATCTGAGTGACAGATCAGGAAAGACAAAGCCTGCTGCTGTTCAGCCTCTTTCTGTCTAACTCCTGGCAAGGATTATTAGCCTGCTGTGGCTTCCCTTAGCAGACGGAGGCCAGCCAAATTACATAAAACAAAGTGCTTTTGAAGTTTCCTTCTTAAATTGTTTTGATGACAAGTTCCTATTAAGAATTGTGAATTCATCAGAAAGTAGATGCAGCTTCCTCTACTTACTAGGAACTGACCATCACAACTTCTTCTCTGGCACCAAACCCCAGTGAAGTAAAACTACTGTGCTACATACCCTTACAGACAGCCCAAGGGAGGAACATCTGTCTCCTTGTCTCTTTGTGAGGCCCAGCAACAAGATAAGAAAATGTCTTGGACACTAATCCTGCAACACATGCACATGCTGAAGTACCTGGCAGTTATTAGATTTTATGTATTTATTATAAAGCATCATACAGCAGAGTCAAGACCACGGCGACTGCAGAGACAGGATTTTGGAAGGTACAAGTGAACTGGGACACCATTCCAGCCAATTAAAAACAGTAACAGAAACTTAGCACTGATTAGTAGGAAACTGACAGAGAAGGAAGATTTCATTTGACTACCTGTAAGCAAAAATATTTCACCCTCAAACTAAGGAAATATACAGATGTAAATATGTAAGAAAGGGCATAGAGGAAAGGTGACTGTTAATGTAAATTTTAAACAAAAATTTTAAAAAGAAAAATACTAATTAACAGCTGGTAAAAACGTAACATCACTCCAAGTACTTTAATGCCCTGAAAAAGTAAATCCTTTTGATGACACAGGGCACTAGGTCATTGATTACAGATCTGTACCACCGCGGAAGGGGAAGGGAGGAACCTCTCCCTCCCTCAACAACAAAATGGCCGAGAGAGGCCAAGCCTCCCCCAGCCACCCCTTGGTAAGGCAAGTTCCTCCCTCCCCAGCTGCTCTCATAGGCACCCGCGGGCCACCCATGGCCGCCTTCAGCGACACTAACAGCCCCGGTACCCTGGGCCCGGCGGGCCGCTCCCGGTAGGCCGCCCGCCTTCACACACCGAGCCGGGCGAGCCGCAGCCCAGCAGTACGCGGCGAAAACGGCTGAGAGAACGGACAGACAGCGCCGCCGACGCTCCCAGCACCCCCCGCGCCTCTCATTTGCGTATTTGTACCTTGGCGCCCGGGAGCGACCAATCAGCGGGCGCGACGGCGGGCGGCGGACGCCGCTCACCTGCTGCGGCCGCGCCCGCGCGCTGGAGGCGGGGC
>VYZM01001228.1:13301-24793 GCA_013398915.1 Dromas ardeola | reverse complement strand
TGGTTTTTTTTGTTTTTTTTTTTTTTTTAAAAGCAGGGGCTCATTGGTTTGACTTGTCTCTGTATTTCTACTTCCTGAGTATATTCTAGCTACCCATCTGGTTATTCTCTCACTGTTTACTGAAGACATGTCAGGAAATGTGACTCAGTATAACAGGCAAATAGCTGCCTTAAGCTAGTACTGAACCTCTTTTGTGACAGTCATGGTTTCAGTCATGAGGGATACTGATGGCTTAGTAAGCAGTTAAGAATATTGGTTAAATGCATACACCCACTGTCCCTTGGTCAGGTTTTTCTGTGAAAGTGCAGAGACCAAGGGGAAGTTCCAAGGTAAGAAAAATCTGTGTTAAAATCATAGTACTCTGCAGGAAAGGGTGGGAATGCCCTTTTCACCTTCCTTTTTGAGTTCCTGAGGCTGCCCAGAGGAAACTCTTCCTTTTGAAAGTTAAGTCTACTCCTGTTGGCGATGCAACTGAAATAGATAACGGGCAACTGACCTGTTTCTGCAGGAGTGCTTTCCTTGCATTTTGCACTTTGGGACATGCTCAAACCCTTGAACTGTAAGCCTGACAGCTTCAGAAACACTACAAGACTTTTAATAAGACTGTTTGTATGGCAGTGAAGAGGAAGTGGCAGCGCTAACTTTATTTGAAAAGCGGAAAATGATGATTACAAATATGACCTGACTGGCAAAATAGACCAATATTTGACATTTGCTTACTCAGAAATAAAGGTGGATGTGAGGGGCAAAGGGCAAAACTGTCAGAAGGGGATAGATGTAATCTGTCCCCATCAGTAGGAGTAGCATTTCCCAGCAGAAACATGGAGACCCCTCACACTGAAGGCGGTAGCAGGGAGGTTGTATCTAGATTAGGCATGCTGACATTTAACAAATTATTCACATTCTTTTTCAGCAATTCAGGGGGAAAAAAACCCACTGCATTTCTTTAAGAATTTCAGCCTCAAATGCCTGTCACTACTGCTGAGCTGAACGCACACACACAAATCCAGCTGTTACTGTGCATGCCAGTTTTCCTAGTTTTCCTTTTGTCTGGTACGTTATGTGCTTCCTTTTTGAAATATTTACACCATATCCTGTTTTCTTGAAGTCAGTAGATATAAATATTTCTTCCATTGTTAAAACAAATGCAAATAATCTTGCATATCTTTTTCAGTTTCGATGTTCTAGTTCAATTTTCAGCTGGGGTAGAGAATTTCTCCTCCGGAGCAGCTTTCCCCAGACACAGGGTGTGGCTCTTCAGACTTAAACTGTACAGTCCTCTTGCTGCTTACTTAAATTGAATCAGCCGCACTAAATTGAGCCAAACTATTTGTCTTTACAGCTCTTGCTTCTACATTTCAAATGAAGCGTATTTGTAGAGCTGGAAAAAATAAAATTTATCCAGTGTGCTCCTGGCTGGAGGGTGTTGATATATGGTTACAGAACTCTCTTTAGTGCTGAAGATTTGAGAGGAATTGAATTATTTAGTAATTTTTCAGGTGTTCATAAAACCTCCGTGTATCAGTCTCTCAAATTATTTAGCTTTTTTTTTTCCTTTGGAGATTGGAGGACAAATACCCTCTGGATAAAGGTTTGTTCATATCATTCAATTTTTTAAATTGTGACTTCATCATAAAGCGCAATTATTAAATACCTGTTGAGTTCTGTCTATAAAAGATCAATCATCATTCATGTTTCTTCTGATGGGAATGTATCTTCTGCTTGTTAGATTCAGAAGTGGGAGTAGGGGTTGGTGTGAATTACTTTTCTAGACCTGTGTGATCGTAACGGGAAAGGGATTTCTGTATGGATTGCAATTTGTATATTTTAGTCCAATAGCTTGATCTGACTGAAGAAGTATTTCTTTGGAAAGAGCAAACTTCTTTGGTTATAAATATTTGTCATAAATATAAACCTATTCTAATATGTGGCATTAAAACGCTGCACTAGTTGACAGCAGGGGATCAGGAAATTGATTTTTCAAACAGATGTATTTCTCTCGTTTCCCTTTCCACACCCTTTTTTCATATTTTGACTTGCATTTTTGCTTATTCCTGTGAGTTCGTGCTTCATTTTTTCTGCTTGTAAACCACATTTTTATGCTTTCAGTTGTGTGATTTTGAAGTAATTTTACTGTCAATGGTCTTGCAGACTACTGTTGGTCGTGCCACTTCTGGAACTAATGCATATTTACGACTTTGTACCTCTGTTAGAAAGGTCTTTGTATTTTTCAAAAAACTTCATGGGTGTATGTTGTAAGACTGCTTTTTTTGTAACAAGCAATTCAAGAAGCAGTTCGAGTTTTGGATCATTGGGCCTCTTGCATACTTGTTTGGGTTTCTTACAGTTGAAGCCAATGACAACTTAATTCTCCTGGTACTGCCACTTGAATTATGTTGTCCTCTGATCTTTAGTCACAGCTTCACATCAGGAAGCAGTGATGCCCAGAGTCATTTGCACATAGTCTCAGAAAGCTGTGGTGAGAATGCAGGTGAACAGATTCTGTTGAAACAGGCACAAAATAATACTGTGGGTGACCCTGCTGAAAAAGAAAATGTAATGTTGACTTCCCCCATTATATTTATTCTGAGACTTTTTGCACAACGTTTTTTGCTTTTCACTATTCCCTTGTCTTCCTGCTTGTAATTCTAGGCCTTTAAAAATACTTCTAATGGTTTGAGTACAAGTCCAATCCAGTCCTATCTAAATATACACTACTCTGCTGTGTATAGTGACATATTTTAAACTAAAAGTGCAACGAGACAACCTGAGAGCCATCTGAGTTGTCAGAGGAGCACGAATAAGTCACTTTTTGTTCTAAATAAAGAGAAGGCAATGGAGTTACCAGCAGAACATAGACAATGTTTGGCTGGAAAGGGTGTTGTATTTAGAAACAAATAGGGTTTAACACATTTTAAACATCTTAATTGAAACATCCAGACTTAACAAGATAAGATTGTTCTAAAGTGTTCCTAAAGCAGTTTTTCTAAATATGTTTCACTTTTCTAAGTGGGGGATAAAAAAAAAAAAAAAAAGGATTCAAGGAAGTGTGAAACTCCTTTGGTGTAAGCCTTTGTAGCATTGGCTATAATGATAAACCCTAAAAACCTTCCTTGTGCAGCTCTGTATATGCCTTCCGTTAAAAAAATAAGATTTAAAATAGAATATTTTTTTTTTCCTGTGGACAAACAAATCCCACTCATCTTGTTCTTTTAAAAGAGCATTATCTGTGGTAATTAAAGTCACAGACAGGAGAGAGACGTTCTGATTGAGCTTTACTGCAAGGCCACTGATGGAAAGCATGCATTCTAAGTACTTGTATAGAGCTTTTGTGGATGTAAACTAGGAAGTGGACAGATTTCAATCTCAAAAATGACCTAATAACTAAATTTTAAAAAACTCTCAACACTTGAAAATCAGATCTCGTTTTGGTGTTGAACCTCTTCAAGGTGTCTAAAGCTTTTCACTTTTTCAACTTTGTGTGTAGAAGCTCGCAGCATCAGGACTGGCAAGAGAGTTGTTACTTGAGTGAATGACTATGTATTTGACTGTTTTTGCTATAGTACACTTATATGCAGCTTTGCTAATAGCATCTTCCTTTGAAAAGCATTTTAGGAAATATTTTGAAGGGCTGATCAGTTCTTTTAGCACCAAGTGCAACTAAACAATGAATGGGTAAGACAGTATAGATGCTTAGTGGAAAGAAAAGCAGCATTTTTCGTACACTAGTTTGACCAATCAAATTTTGATCCCTAACTTACTGGAATGATTGAGATGCTATTCAGATGCACAAGTTCTACTGCTAATGAAATTCTTAAAACAAAAAAAAAAAAAAAAAAAATTCTTTTGTTTGTTTTAAAATTTCTAAACCGATTGAATCCTGTCCAAAGCTATAAAAAATTGCTATATGATCTAAGTATAGATATTCTTTGGAGCGGAATTGTGTGATTTGCAAGTTAGACCACAGGGGACCTGCAGCATTCAGAATCCCATGCAAACAATTTATTCATTTCAGCTTTCCCTTAATAGTTTTTTGCACGTTAAGTGAGCAAAAAAACCTGTTTTCATTAATTGCAGTGTATACATTAATTTTAATTCTGTAGGAAAGGAAGACTGTTTATTTTATCATCTCTTTTCACCTTGGGAGCTGCTGCTTTGACTTTATTACGATAAAGGCCTAGAAAAATAACCATTAGATTATACTTTTAGGAAAACAGAAGATTTCCATGAATTTGGTTTTAAAAATATTTGCCTCGCATCATAATGTGTGGTTATTTGGGATTGGTAAGTTCTAGAAGATCGTTATTCCTTGTTGAATACACTTTTTCAATTTATTTTTTTCTTGTTGTGTATTTTATGTGTAGCCAGTCAGGACTATTTGTAGGGAGGAGGGCTTCCAGTATTCAGTGCTGGAATATAGTGAGCATCTATGTAAATCTTTCTCATATTTGCATTTATCTAGCTACAAGTGTAGTTTAGTGTCTTTTACAGTAAGCTGAAGTTTGTCTTGGTCTGTGACTGCCAGGTAGAAGTCACCCAGGTCAGGTACACGGTGTGCAAGCAGATGGAGGTGCCATTGCTCCACCTCTAGCAGTTTATCTGATGGTACTCATGATTACTCCTGTGTATTCTTGCCTGGGGAAACTGTATATACATGAACATGTGGGAAAGCACATATGGAAATTAATACCTTTCTTAAAGTTCTTTATTCCCTTCCCCAATAGCCATTTACAGAAGATTTTAAGGTGGATTTCTAAGGGTACTCCTGTCATCTTTTGTGCACAGATCTCACCCTTCCTTTGTAGAATTGCTCTGCATACAACAAAAGGATGCTGCAGCTTGCAGTTATATCCCCGTGTATTTCCCAGAGCCTGACATAAGACCTGTCATTCTCTCCTCTCTTACTCTCAGCTCAGCTGTTGGACTGGATGGGTTAAGGGATGCGGGGGAGGCTTTGAATCAAAACACAAAGATTAATTTTAGGCTCTGCTAAACCACCGCAGTTAACTCTTACCTGCTCGAAACAGCATTGAAGGGCACTGGGGGCATGAGTAGAGCCGCAATGGGTAGGCAGAGCTTGTGGAAATGGCATCTGGTTTGGGGGGCTTTGGGTGTGAACTTGTGCCTCTCAGAACATATCTGCCCATGTCCAGCAGTGCTACTGGGATAAGCGTTCAGAAAGCTTTCTTCTAGTAGTGTGTTTGGGTTGGATGCTGGATTCCTGAAATCTGTGGAAATGTTAATGAGTCCTCTTAGTAGAGACACCTATTAAATAGAGAGAAATAAATCCCATGTTAGTAAAACTTGTCTTAAATTTGTATGACCTTTGGAATGCAGTTAACTAGAAGCAGCGGTTTTCAAGTACAGCTGAAAATGTCTCTTGTCAATGAGAGCAGATTGTCATTGCAATGGTGAGATAACAATACAAGGGTTTCGGTGATGGATGGAGTGCTTTGGCTGAGTAACACAGTGACACAAATGCTGGACGCTGCGTGTGGCAGTGGAGTGAGGATCTTGCTGTCAGGGCAGGGGCTGTTGTTCCTGGGTTAGCTGCCATGACAACTGCGCTGCTGGTGAGTGTCCCGGGTGGGTGTTCCTGCAGCGAACTGAGGGTCATTGATATTCCGCGTGTTTCTCAGGATACTGCAGGCAGTAGAGATCCCTTCCTGTAGTTCTGCCAATGTTTACTATAATCACAGTGGGTAAAATACGCAAATGGTGTTGACAGGTATCTGGGAAGGAAAAAAGCTATTTTCCCTAAAAGCAGTTTTGTGTTTTACCTCTTTAATTACGTGGTTTTACCAAATGGTTCTAACTTTCTTAGCTTCTACATAGCTTTTATTCCCAGATCTCGTTTGGGTGTGCAATGATAAAAAGAATAGGGAAACAATTATACAGTAAAATTCTAATCTGTTTACATTTTAAAAATAGCTTGCTACCTGCAAACACTTTGTTTTCTTATGAGAGAGTTAGAAGGAGTTTGGTGGGATTCCTTCTTGTGGCATTTTTGGTTATAATTGTTTTTAAAGTAGACATTTGCTTCTCCACAAGCTGACTTTTATTGACTTTTAAGGAGTGAGGTTTTTTCAAGGTCTTTATTTTCGTGTTTTTAAAGAATGTCTGAAACATTTGTCTTCCTGATGTCCCCATCCTTCTTGAAATACATTGTAACTTGATTACTGGGACGATTAAAAACAGAGCTGCAAAGGGCATGGTAGGGACTATATTTTATTAATTTTTTTAATAGGGAATACCTTTTAATAAAAGGGGGATTTTTTTTTTTAACAGGACATCAAAACATGGAAACTAAATGCCTTAGAGCATAAAAAAATAAATTTGTAGATGCAATCATTTTAACTCCACAGATTTTTGCATAAGCAATTAATGTAAGAATACAAGAAGCTTTGATATTTGAGTAGTGTTTATAGCTGGTCTTGTCGAAGTCATCAGCATGCATGTGTAGTTATAGGCAAAAATACAGGTGTTAAATGTAAGAGAAGGTGTTTTTTGAGATGAGGGGCAGTCATTTTACATTCTTGACCGTGAGGTTCATGCACTACTGGGAGAGCTGGAGTGTTTCTGTCATTATAAAAGAACATTGTGGTATGACTGTGAGAAGGAAAACAAAAATTTATTAGTTGGTGCTGGCTAACTGAAGATTTAGTATCAGTATTTGGAAGTACTGCAATTGTTTATTTTGCTTTGTGTATTTTTCTGTCAAGGTGACATGCTTGCAGGACTTCTTTGGAGATGATGACGTCTTCATTGCATGTGGGCCTGAGAAATACCGGTATGCTCAGGATGACTTCGTTTTGGATCACAGCGGTAAGACTGTACATCCTAAACCCACTCCAATAGTCAACTTCACTGAGAACTCTCCCCCCTCCCTTCAATCCTCAAGAGTTGCGTGATTTAGGAAAATATACATGGGAATATATTTTCCTGTGGATTAAAAAGTTTTCAAAATCATCATCTGGATTTTGTAAGTCTGTTAAAATGCACTAATAAACCTGATCTATTTTCTTGGAAAACAGTGCCTGTTCCTAAAGGAAAACATGTAAAACAGCATAGAATTTTAAAAGTTTCGGTCATGGATCTAATGGATGTTAAAAATGTTCACTTTTGACAACTGTGACTATACGATGATTTTCTTATTGCTGTCTTCATGAGATTTTTGAAAAATCACATATGTAACCACACTCATTTCAGGCCTTAAATTGTCCTGCTAGGCAATTCACACATTCCGGTCTATAGACCAAGTGTTGAGCCTGTTTATATTGTGAAGTTATAAGTTGTGTTGGGTGGGGAAGGAGGTGAGACAAACTGGGAATTTGTGCCCGTGCTGTCTGCCATTGACAGATCATGGATTTAACTTGTTTACAAAAGTTGTTTTTCTGTAAAAAGAAAATTTATAATTTAAGGAAAAAGCTTTCTTCTCTACCAAGGAGTTTTACAATTGGCTTGGAATATCAAAGCATATATATCTTACTTTTTTTCTCCATATTCAGAGAATCATAGAATGGTTTGGGTTGGAAGGGACCATTAAAGGGCAGGTAGTCCAACCTACCTGGAACCTTCAACTAGATCAGGTTGCTCAGTGGCCTGTCCAGCCTGACCTTGAATGTTTCCCAGGATGGGGCATCTAAAACCTCTCTGGGCAACCTGTTCCAGTGTTTCACCACCTTCATCATAAAAAAAATTCTTCCTTATATCTAGTGCAAATCTACTCTTTTTTAGTTTAAAACCATTACCCCTTGTTGTATTGCTAGAGGCCCTACTAGATATGTTTTTTCTGTCTATATTGGTTCAGCTGTAGAATCACCTTGATTTTCTTTTATGAAAAAATTAATCTGTGGTGAAGAAAAACTTGCCCAGATAATTGAGGAGAGCTTCAGGTTGTGAAGGGGGGAAGAATTGAGTTGCCTTGGTCTCAGGTAATTGAAAGCAAAAGCACCTGCTGTTTTTCTAATTTTTACAAACACCATAATTTCATTACAAAATCTTCAGTTACATCAAGAAGTATATGTATATATCTAACCATGGGTCCATACATTTGGATGGATGCAGGATTCAGCTGGCTCCCATTTTGTTGTTATTGCTAGCATGCTACTTTTCCAGAACTGCTTGATTATGTTGATTCAGCTAGTGTGGAGGTATTTTTTTAACATAGTTGTAGACTAGCTAAGATATGATTTCATTCTTATGGAGGAATGGCCGAGCATCGTTGTGTTAACTTACACTGCAAATCCCAGTCTGGGCAAAATCATAATTTCCCATGCAGATTTAAGGCTGTAAGTTTGCTTTTCCCAATACACCATGTGCAGACTAATTGGGCTTATTTCCTTTCTGAGAACCCAGTGATGGAAGGCTTTTTTCTCCCTTTGTCTCTTCAGCTTTGGTGGTCCTTGCCTCCTCTAATAACTCTGGAGGTCTTAATGGAGAAAAGCAGGTTAGGTACAGAGGGGACCATGACTTGACTGGCAGGGCATGCAGCTCTACTTACTAGTTTTGATAGTGATATGGCATCATAATGATGGCATTGACATCATACTGATGAATAACAGGGACAAAATCAGCAGGGAAACTTATATGATTCCATTGGGAGTGATTTGCAGTGGATGCTAACTGTAGGAATTAAAATGTTTCCAAAATGTCAATGCATGTATGCCTTTTGATTCCTTTCCCATTTAGATTGTCCTTTATTTAATGATATACAGCTGATGGGAAGTGTCAGTAATCTATTGTCTCAGCCTTTTGGAAACAATAGACATTTTTCACCTCTTTAAAAATTGGTCACAACATCAGTTTCTTGCAAAAGAAGGTAAAAGGGGCTTGTGTGCAAGTTGCCCTACATGAAGCTGCCATTACAGTGTGCAGGATTTACTGAATTATCAGAAGAACCTTGGCATCAGCTGACTACTTTACTCTTTCAGTTGTGTGTAGGTACAAACTTGAGTTATAGTAATAATCCAGCTCAAATATGTTTGTATGGTATGTACGTTAAAGTTCTGAGATGCTCTTATAGATTTGTTCCATTCAGTTGGGCAAACAGGTTTAGAAAATACTGTTGTTCGTTTTCTGGATAATAAACAGCAACAGTAGTGTTTGGAGGAAGCCTGTACATAGAACTGTTGTCAAAACTCTATCTGCTTGCTTTGTAGAATGCCGTGTTATGAAGTCCTCCTATTCCCGATCATCTGGCATGAGGCATACTGCATCCAAAAGTCCAGGACCTTCACGTCGAAGCAAATCACCTGCCTCAGGTACTACTTCTAGGAAAGAGCTGAACATGGGAAATACATGAAAGTTAGAATTTGTTCAATGTGTGAAAAAACTGTTGGCTCTATCTGAAATACAAGTGCCGTGCTTTGTTTCCTGAGGGAAAACATGTCTTTTCAGTTCGTCTCATAGATTTAATACTAATTAATAATAAAATTCGCATTTATTTTTGATGCCCGACAAGAAATGTCATTTCTGGTTTTTAATTAACAGGCACAAAAAGTTTCTGTTTATGAGCATTGGAATAATTTCTGCTAATTGTACACTTGGGATATGTTTTCAGCATGGCACTTGTTTTTCTTGAAGACTGTTAACTACAGGATGGTTATGTGCATTCATGTTCGTTGAACTAGAGTATACCCTTAAGTGTTTTGAATTTGAAAGGTATCTCCTATATAAGCCAAATATTGCTGGAAATACTGTATTTAGCTGTTTCAAGAAAATTTAGGACATGTTCTAGAATGTTATTGCCCATTAACAGAGAAATATTTTTTTTCTTCTTGTGCTTCCTGTAATTTCAAAGAAAGGTTTACATTGTGTTTTTGCCAGCATTTTGGCTGAACACCATATGTTCCAACCATTTAATCTTTTATGCAAATAAATAGAAGGGAGAAACTTGGGGTTTTTTTTTCCTTTTTTTTCCTCTGCATTTAATTTCTGAAAACAGTAAAACTTAATTTAGTTCTCTCAGACCTGGAGAAGTAGCCCTGAAATCAAACCATTGAATACATAAATACACGATGCTCTGTTTTGAATGTAATTATACATGTAAGCTCCTGTGCGTGTGTTCAAAACTGCAACGTTTCATATTCTCATTTCCGTATCAATATTTGTTTCACTTAATTGATGCTGGTTAAAGTAATTTTATGTCTTTGGGCTCTTTCAAAGTGGAATATTGATCACTTGTTAATAAAGGTTGAATATTTAACTGAAAAGCTTCAAAGAATGATCGCAGTAACAACAAAGAAAACTGTAGCACGAAGGGCAAGTTTCACAACTGATCTACATTTCATGCAATCCTGTTAACTCCAGTTGAGATAGCATGGGAAATCTATCAACAGTGAATTTTATGCAGAGTACTTAGAAATCAGCGCTGTCATTACTTGGACACCCCTTTGATTAGGTTACTTTGAAAAACTTATTCATAGTGTCTGGTATTTATCCTTCTATTTACTTGCCATTTTTTGTCGTGTAGTCTTTACTTATCTTTACCCTTCTTCCTTTCATGCATGCTCAGAGCTGTTTAATAACTTCTTTCCTTCATGTCTTTTTCCTTTGTGTCAAATATATGAGTACAGTAAAGAGGGGTGGCCACTACTCCAGTGCTTATTCTTCAGCAAAATCCCCAGGTGAGCCATTACTATTATGGCTGTATATCACTAGTGTGTCTTCTCCCTCTCCATTTACCTGTATTCTTTTTGCTGTATTTGTGAGTATTTTCAAGCTTGAAACAAACGTTTTGCGTTCGGTGAACCAGAGACACAATGGCTGTAGGTTTTTTGTTGAAGTAGATCATTTGAGTGAAACAATATAAATAATGCTTTACAGTTGTTGGACAACTGCTAATGGTGTCAAAGTTAAATTTGCAAAGGTATAATTTGACTACAAGTAGAGGAGCATTCTGGGGAGCAATACATTTGTATGTGTATTCTAAAGCATAATCAAAAATTTCAGCCAACGCAAAAAGACAGTTGCTAAAAAAAGCAGTGCAAAAGCACGTCATAGTTTTTCATTTTATTTGCAGTTACTTACCTTCCTTTGTTTTCTTGTGTTATTTCAGCCTAAGTTCTAAAACACTGAGAAACCTCTTTCAACCTTCAGTTCAAAGTGAAAGAATCTCTAAAACAAGTAACATGTATTTTGATTAGCAAATAAGTTGAGACTTTGGACCACACTAGAAGTTAACAACTTAAAAGAAATTCGTAGGTTTCAGTTCTCAACATTCCAATATGCTAAAGAATTGTAGGCTAATAGGTACTACTTAAAGAACGACAGGGAAGAATTTTTTTTCCTGTATATTCAGGCTGCTAGACATACCAAAAGACACCTCAAAAGAACTTATACTTAGATAAGAAAGGTAAGTTTTGCATATACACGAAATAATCAGCAAATCAATAGCAGCGGACAAGTTTGTTCCAAAAATGAATACAGATTGCTTGTGTAGTTTTTGAGTTAAAGAAAAAAAAAAAAAAAAAGAACTGCAGTCTGAAATA
>VYZM01001227.1:39942-61968 GCA_013398915.1 Dromas ardeola | reverse complement strand
TGAATTCCTTATTTTGCTTTTCTCATGCACATAGCTTTTGCTTTACTTATTAAAGTGTCTCTATCTCAGCCCACGAGTTTTCTCACTTCTACCCTTCCAGTTCCCTCCCCTGTTCCGCTGGGGGGGGTGAACGAGCAGCTGGATGGGGCTGAGGTGCCTACCTGGGTTAACACCTAACACCACAGTTAGTGAAACCATGACAACAGCAGCACTGAATAGGAACAGCACTGTGGATGGTTTAAAAAAACAAAAGAGTATCTGATTTATAAGAATATAGTCATCCATTTAAAGCAGAAAAGAAGTTGTACTATACTCCCAGTTCAAAATTATATAATTGGTATGATTAGATACCCTGGGAATTGTGTTACTAGGGTTGTTGATACGAAACGGTCGCAGTTTATATTTCTGCGTACGACAGAAGCAAGATTTCATATACAGAAACCTTTTCTTGGTCCTCCTCTATTGAGTGAGAAAATCAAAACTTAGAGTGCAGAGAAACCTCTGATTGTCTTAATGCTTATCTAGAAATGCAAAAACTAAGAGACGGGTCTCAATTCTAGGAAGAATTGCCTGTCACTGGAAAAGAGTTGAAACTTGTCATAAAAGTTAGGTGAAGTAGATAAATACCTACTTGGGAGTGAAACTTCCTCATCTACAGGGAAGCTCTTATGTTGTTTTAAGAATATAAAGGGTTTATTGGGCAATGGTATGTAACAGAAGACAGTGCTTAGCAGATTGGCAACCTATGCTGTACACTTGTAAAGAAAGAGCTTTCCACACTCAGGGCTTTCTTTGAGTTGTCAAAGATCATAGAGTCATAGAATTGTTCAGGTTGGAAAAGACCCTTGGGACCATCAAGTCCAACCATCAGCCCCACTCTACAAAGTTCTCCCCTACACCATATCCCCCAACACCACATCTAAACGACTCGTAAACACATTCAGGGATGGTGACTCCACCACCTCCCTGGGCAGCTTATTCCAGTGTCTGTCCACATTTACATGTTACTCAATGGGCAAATGTGGAGATATTTGTGTTCTTTTGTGTCTTGCTGTTAACAACTGTAGTCTGTGCAAAGTCTTGTGGAAAGACATTTTAGACAGTGTGGAGGTTCAATGCATTTTCACCCTAGCAGTTTTATTAAAAGATTTATGGGAGCTTGTTTGCAAGCAGGTATTAGTACACGGCATTCAAGGCTGTGATTTACAGCACTTGCCACTCGCTACTTCTTCTAGATGTTGGCACTCATAATGAGTGTTAGTTTCTCACAGGCTTACTTAGCTTTTAAAGTTTCCCTGCTCTGGATGTATGAGCCAGCAGGTGAAGGCAGACACCTCTGTCTGCAGTGTCTCCAAAACAGAAGTGCAATTCAATAGACACACTCAAGTTGAAAGGCTCATCTTCTGGATGCAATGGTTGGGTTTTTTTTAATGATACAGATTAGTAAACGACACTTAATCTAGACATGAGCTAATATCCTGTGGCCTTCGTACTCTAGGTGTCCATTGCTTAGATGAGTTCTTTAATTCATGTTATGGCATGTATCTGCCTTCAGTATATATTTAGAGTATTCAGGCTACATACTAATAATGGTTTAGCTACAGGAACTATAAACTCACAACCTAAACTAGTTGAAATGAACTTCAGATAAATCTTGAAAGGCTTGTCATTGTCATATTTGGAGATGTAAACTAAACAAACCTTTTTCTTTTCTCTTTAGTAGGGGTTGTTTTAGAAAATTAGTAAAGTAGTCGTATGAACAGTAAGCCATAAAAAACACTACTTTATCTATCACTGATCTTTATAAGAAAGACGGATATTTTTCTTTTTATCATGACCCAATTACAGTATCTTCCATAGTAAGCATAAAAGAAAGGAGCTATACAAAGACTTACTTAATTTCATACAGACTATTATATTTTTATTAGGCTAGAATTACCTCAAAATGTAAGCTATTATTTCTATTACATTGCCACAAAGGGAAAATTCTATATAGTACTAAAGGTTGGGCAGTAAGAGGACAGCATTAGATGGCTCTAAAACAAAAGCTGCATCTTTTACATGTCTTTGGAGACAGTTCATGGAAGTGAGGTTTTTTTTCTTGATTCAGCTGCATTTCACATGTGCTTTTTGGAAGGTGCATTCAAAGAGGTCAGTCCATTGGTTTTAGAGGAGGAAATAAGGCACAAGCGATTTTCATTTTGACTCTTATGACAGGCCAATGGTTGAACCATGGCAGCCTGTGTGCTTTGTTTCACTGGCAAAGATGTTGTACAGTCCAGTATCTGTGTTAATGTAGAAATAGGGGTTATACAGCTTTCCAGTGAAGGCTTGACAATTCAGAAAAGATCAGATAATCTTTCTAGGGCCCCAGCATGCTCACTGGTAATTAAAGTGATCATTGTGATCATTCTTTAAGAGCCACAACTCCTTTTGCCACTGGCAAGTACTTTCAAAGACACTGCTAAGCCAGGAAGGATGGTTTTCTTGCAAAACAGATGTATATTACCTCACAAGGGGCCATACTGTGCCCAGAAATTATGCAGATGTATGCAGAGAGAGGGGGAATCAACTTTCTCTCTTCATCCAGAGCCTGGGAGGCTTACATAAGGACATTGCAGAATTGTAGCCTTTGGACTTGGTGGACCACAGGGATTTCTCCTTCGCTACATTTCTAGGAGTGTGAGACTGCCCCAAAAGCGAAGTGGGAGAAGAAGAATGCTTCTTCTAAGCCATCTATGTCAACTTGAAATATGTAGAGGAGAGAACATAGGTGACGCACTTTGGAGATCAATTACCCAAGCAGCATTCAAGTGACTTGGCTTTATGGCTAAATACAATTAAGAAGGTACCTTATATGCAAATTATCAAAACACAGTTGATTTACTCATTTGCCCTTGAGGCATTACTGAGAAAAACCCGAAGTTAATAGTAATTACCTCTAGAAACAAACTAAGCAATGCCTCAACTTATTCCCAAGGGCAAATTCCCTGCATCAGTTTCTGAACTGTGAAGTCTTTAAGCTTAGTCATTAACACGCAATTTAGATATTGATTATGAACCTTTAATTCTGGTCATAGAGCTGCTCATCAAAATCTACCAGTGAAGTCCTGCACTTGATTCTGAAATTGAGATGTTCTGGACCTCCCTGTACAGACATAGGAATAATCTTTTATTGTACTTTTAATTAATTTCTCTAAAAACTGTCTGCTTCTACTTAAAACACAACAAATATTTCAATGAAATGTTTCAAAAGTCATTAAAAGAAACTTAATTCCTATCCAGACATTATGCAAAATACAATCCTAATGAGGAATACTAAGGTCTTGTATTCATGTTGTGTTTTGGAGATACTAATGCTGCAATTTTTTTTTATTTTCTTTTTCTGTACAGGACTTGTTCTTAACTATTCTGTTACCAGTTCAGTACTTCATTCAGGATTACTCTGATGTAGCAATAAATAGCTGCCAAAACCAAAAATCCTGTTGATTTCACAGGGTTTAAACTGTATTGCAACCACTAGCAAGGTATTATTATGTGCCTGGAAGCTTTGTGCTTAAATCAGCCAAATGAAACAAGGTTTTCTAGGTATTAGGACTTACTATTATCTATGGTTTTTGATTTGGCCACAGAGACAAACATCACCACATCGATTTTGACTTTTCCTAATTTGTTGCATTCATTCTTTTCTCTGCAAAGTATAGTGCAATTGTCCATTCATAGAATTAACTTTCAATCTTTAAGAAAGTATGTAAATGAGGTGAAGATCGTTTTTCATGAATCACAACTGAAATTAAACCCTCCTCAGTTTTCTTATGGCTGGCAAACGCTACCAGATATTTCTTCCAAGTACCACCTGTACTAGTATTATAGGATAGTATAAGGCAAGATACCCAGTTAAGGTTTTATTCTCTACTAAAAAAAGGTTTTTGTTAAGAATGTTGATTTTCTTCTGTTTTAGATGGCTAAATCACCCAAGTAATTGTATCAGTTCTTATGTTTTAATACATAAATGACAACCAGAAACAAAACAACAGCACAGAGTTAATTTATCTAAGGAAGAAGAATTACTGAAATTAATTTATAGCCTTTGATACAAAGATTTGAATAGCTTTGACTGACTGCCATTGATTAGCTTGGCATGCTGTTATGTGTTTGGAGAGTACCTAACATGGTGGGTTAGGTGGGAGCCAGGCATTGCTGATGCCAACCTCCTGATGCAGAAGATGTGTGCATTGCAGTGTAGTCACTCATGATCTGAGTATTCTCAAATAGCTGCATGAAGTTCCTTTTGAAAGGACTTGTCCCTTTACACAGACTAGATTCTTCTGCTGAAAAAAGTATTTCATGCTCTACATTCACCTACATAAAAAGTAGGAGCAATCATATTGCTAGACAACATAATATGTGTGGTGAAAACTGATCTACTGATTATCTGCATGCTAACTTGATGAAGGATAAAAGTGATTTGCTCTTATTGATACAGAAGCAGAACTATATTTTATTGCACTGGGCTACTGCTGCTCCGAATTTTGTCTTCACCATATTAAGACTCTAACTCAATTTATATAGCATCATTTGGTTGATTATACTACACAAATTAAGCAGCCTGGTTTGCCATAATATTCTACTCAGACTTCTGATTGTAGAGTTCAACTCTCGGAGAAGTAGATGCATATTATTAGCATATACTAATGAAACTAATTATTAGCATCTACCCTGAAACACACTACTGAACACAAATACCATTTAGCTTTGTAGTTCTGATACTTAATATTTGTAGGGGTTTTGGGGAAGGTATTTTTCACTTGTGCTTACACCCAGAAGGGTCTGTCCTGACCTTATGTATGATATCTGCCTATGATATCTGCCATTGAATTTCAGCCAGTTGATGCCAACAGCTTATTTTATAAAAATATATTTGGTCTTGTACCAAAGATCAACAGTTAGACTCTGTCTCTTTCCCTCAGTTTGAATCAGTGCACAAACAGCCTTCTTTTTAAAAATGCATGTCTTCCTTCTGCTTTGACTGTGTCTGGCTTCTAGTTATTATGGTTTATTAAAGCCTTTCTTTGCTGAGGTAGAAAGACGTTTAATGCCAGGTATTTGCTCCTCAAGGAAATACTTATGCATTGTGTCAAGTCACCTTTCAATCTTCTTTTTGACATGCTAAACAGATTAAGTTTTTAAGTCTCTTCCTCTAAGGCATTTTCTCAGCACTTGGTGATTTTTGGTTCTTTTCTCTGCCTTTTCCAATTTGTTAAATGTGAACAGCAGTAGAATATGTAGTATTCCAACACTTCAGTCAGCAACATCACCCTGAGAGACTAAGTCCCCATGTCTTTGTCTACGGCCAAGGATCAGATTACGCTGAGGTTACTGTGAACTGCTTTTCATGTAAATCCTTTTCAGGATTCCCCTGTCTGTAATCAAGGACCTCAATTCTTCTTTATAGATGTGTAAAACATTATTTTCTTGAATATCTACCGCCTGCTATGTGTTCTAAGTGATTCAACAAGACTGTTTTTTTATTATCACCAGTCTCCAGCTTTTGTCAGCAGTGTGTCTAAGGACTATTTTTTTCTAGAAATAGAAATAATTTTCTAGTAATAAAAATGTTTAATAGCAGCATTCAGCTGCTCTCTGCAAAGCCCCCCTAGAAGCAACGTGATTTGATGATTCTTTATTAACAGATATTCTGATATGACATGTAGCTGTTCTAGACCTACTTTATTGAATCTACTTAATGTTAATTTGTTAAAAAAACATGTTGTTGTATGTAAAAAACCTGCCAAATGACCAAGTTTATTAGATTTACAGTTACCTTTATTCACCAAAACTGTAATCGCATCAAAAGCTGAATATAGTCTATGTGGATATATTATATCCCAAATAATTCAAAAACCCCAAAGATTTTGATGACTTTTGAAACAGCTGTCATTGCCACCTGCCTCAATTTCACTAGAATGATTTTATGGTTGTCATCCCAAATTATTTTAATGGGAAGTTTGGGATGAAAACTGCCTATTTTTTCTTTCTTTATACTCTCACATCTACAGTTTCTGAGTATAGTAAAAACACTCAATGTTGCTTTGTTTCTCTTGTATTATGCTATGTATTGCAAAATTTAACACAGAGAATTCCAACAGAGTCAGAAGAAAATAAAAGGGAAAACGCAATATGCAAGTGTAACACGTGTGTGCCTGTACTACCACACTTTTTAGTCAAGCATCTGTTTAAGAAGTAGCTAGACAGATTTAGAAAGTAGCTGGCTGTACTTCCATATTGGTTGCATTTTTAATGTTAGCTATTCAAATAAAACTATACCAAGAGAATACTGGGTTTGCAAATTGAAACAAGCACACAAGTAGGGAAATACCAACAAAAACCCCTGATGCATACCATTGTTTCCAGAAGTCTGCTATATTTAGGTTTAGATTGTGTAGCAAGAAATTGTATAGGAAGTCTGTAGTATAGCCATCTTGCACCATCACTATCTCAGTTTAGCCCAAATTCTGCTCAAGTATTACATAAGAAATGAAGCAGCAAAACTACACTGTATGATGCAAGGGTAAATTAAGAGATGTGTTCACGTGGATGGTAATAAGTTCACAGCTCAAATATGGTGCCTTGCCAATGTGTTGGTTTTGAGTAATGAGGTACCTCATAATGCCCCAAAAGAGGTGACGGTGATAGTGGTCTCAGGAAAAACTGTCTGTGTCGCCAGTGAGCTAAAATGCCTGCACTGCTCCGTGTACCTGCAACGGTACTGTGTGCCCGCTCTGGTGAGCTCAGGCTGTGCCACTGCTGGTGGACAATCCTAGAAGTATTTACTCCACACGAAGAATCAGTGGGAGGCACTGTTACTCCCATAGTATTGGGGGAAAAAAACCCACAAACAAACAAACAGAATCACCTGGCCAAATAAGGTGGCCAGGGAGGAATTGATAAATAGCTGATCTTGTAGCAATGTGTTACTTCTCTTGAAAGTAGTGCTAACATGACATAGATTGAGATACTTCCACCACGAGTCTTATAGCAAGTAGGAGTGGATGAACCGTTAAAAGCAGATGTGCCGAAGACCTTGATTTGGCAGAAGAAATGAGTTCCGCATAGCACACGAGTGACATGGTAGCTCGGTGGAGATAAAGCAGTGGAAGTGGTCCTGACCTAACCTTATCAAGGAGCAGCACCAGGACCCAAGGTACAACACCACCAGAATGCAGACTCCACTACACATTAGATCAAACTGTGTCCACTACAGCTTTGCATGTTGGTAATGGATACGGAGTTAATCTGAGTGTTGTGTAGTTGTTGATAGTAAAGTTACACTAGGTGGCATAGTGTGTCATTCTGTCTGCACTTTGAAGTGTCACAGAAAGCCACAATAGCAATTCATCCTCACTGTAAGTTTTAATAACCAACTTCCTTTAAGAAAGGAGTGGGTGAAGTGTCCCCGTGGTTGGCTGACCTTATTGGGGAGTGACGGTAGTCATCAGGCGATATACAACACCTATCACAGAAAAAAAGAAAAAGTAACTGGGAAAAATGAAAATAGACGATCACTGTTCCACTGGAATGAAAAAGTCTGTTCAAGTAGTTGTGGCCACCACATTAACCATTATTATCAACCTAACTAAAAGGTCAGGAGCACATTTGCAGAGACCATAAAAGTTTGCCATTTTCCTGATCCCTTATAATTTCCTGAGCCAGCCACACAGACTTTGCTTTCCGAAAAGAAGTAATCAACAACCAGAGAGCAAATCTAAACATATCAAACAGGAGTGGAAAACTAAACAAAAGTAAGTGAGAAAAAAACCTTCCAGAGCAGTTTTACAGTAATTCAGGCCTGATCTCAGAGGTCTATGGCTTAGGAAATTGTGCTACATTTGTTGCAAGTAATTCAGCTAGTGTCATGTACAGCTTACAATCTAATGCAAATGACTTAAAATACATTGTCATTTATGGTAAAATAAAAAAAACACAAACCAAACAAAAAACAAAAAATACCAAAACCACCACAAAAAAAACAAAACAAAACCAAACCCCAAACCAAGCAACATATAATTGCTCAACTTTAATCACCTGTAAGAAAGAAAAATAATAAGCACAGTAAAAGTAATTAGTAAGTACATTATGTGTAACTATTCAACTGAGATCATGTGTTGTTTTTTTTTAATCCAGCATTTTTAACATATAAAAATGCAGACTTTGTGCAGACACAAGTACTGTCTGAGTTTCTGATAGAGAGGAAAACACACACATATATTCTTCTGTTCTTTTATATAAGTTTGACTTATTAATGGTCAGAATTTTAACTTTAAGCTAACTTGAAAGTAATTTAAGACTAAAAAAATATTACTCTCTGTGTAAAGAAAAAAAATTACACCATTCAAATCTGGTTAGGACTTTAAGGTCAGTATTTTGCCTTGTTCCACAAACCAGGAGGCATGAGACCAACACTCTCAAAGGCTGTTTCCAAATCTGGCCATCCAACTTTGTGTATTGCAGTAAGTCACTGAGACTTAGTAAGCAACACATCAAAGTAAATTGTCAAAAGTAGTAAAACCTTAGATGCCATCCTTCTTGTCTGAAAATCAGCCCAAAGTACCTCAAGGTTCAAGCAGAAACTATATGAAGTCTTTCTAAGGCAACCCACCACAAGAAAAGTCTTTTTACAATTTTAACAATGAAACAAAACAAAAAAAAAAATGTGAGTACCGTACAAATATTAGGTAGGTGGAAGGATTTTCTAGAATATACAACGGGTGGCATTACTGACTCTGCCTTTCAGGAGGGGCACGGTGGGGAGAGAAAAGGTGGGAGGAAGATGAATTTGAACACTTAACAGAGCATAGCGTGCAAAGTACCCACAGCTTTATTTAAGTGAAGACTATCCAGCAGCACATAAGAGACTTCAAATTCTGAAAATAGACACTGAATTCTTCACTTACCATATGTTAAGGGAATTAAAAAGCCAAATCTTCATATTTCTCTTCAGTAACTCTGCTGTTTTCTGTTATTGCCTGATACCATATTCTATGACTGTTGTCTTAGAAGGCTATAACTGTAGCAGTTACATCGCAGTTAAATAGAAACAGGTGATCTCAGTATTGGAGGCTTAACTGCCGTCAGCCTGAAATTGTTTTCCCAGACTCTTAGGAGACTCAGTAAAGCCTACAAGATTAAGATGCTTACATCCCACAGAACTGCCATAAGGACAGGACATCTACTTCTACGGGTTCCACAGGAAACTCCACATCATTTCTTTCAACTTAAAGATCAGATTTTTAAATTTTAAAGGTAGTGCTGCTGTTCAAAAGTTGCGTATATTTTTCTGTGTTTCAGTAATAACAAGCACAGGAATATGAGTAAAATATGCAGGCACACTTGTCTTGAAGGTAGTTATCTACAGCAATGGAAGGAAGATAGACTAGCCAACAGCACCATGTCCTCCTTAACCTGCACCGTTCAGGTGTGACACCATCACAAATACACTCTTCAGTTTAATGCCAGCATAATAATCATGGGGCTTCAAGAATGAGTGGCTTGAGACTGACTGACCCAAAAATAAAATAATGTGCAATATGTCTGTCACAGATATTATGTCAGCAAAATTAAATTGGAAAATGTAATTAATCTAGCATCCCAAGTATATTTGTGTGGATAATTTTAATTTACACCCATCCAAAGGCAATGTAACAGCCTACTAAATAGGGATGGTAAAGGATTTGCCCTTTGCATTGGTTTAAAGGTCTTTGCAAGGCACTGTCAGTGGAGAATTAGGTACACAGATTTACTTCAGTATCCTTTCGGGACACTTGTAATTCATCTGTGAAAGGTCTGATTCATCGAAATATTTGTGAAGAGCAAATGTTTCTGAGTAAGCATAGTCCACATCAACAGAAATGTGTACCTGAAGTTTAGTGAACATGATACAGGCATGGTAATCACCTTGAATTGTCTGCAATCTAAAGACAAGACCCGGATGAGACCTTGAAATTTAAAAATTTAAAATGTTTAAAAACTTAAGTGCCTTTCATTTGGAGTAAAATGAGCACCAAGTAAGTATGTTAACTCCTTACACAGTTAAGGACAAAACAGTTGTTTTAGATGGACAGAAATGAATACATACAATGTTTCACATGTATGTACTATGGTAGTGGCAGGCTGTAACAAATTGAGACTTTCATAATTTTTTTATTATATTTTACCTATACTCCCAGTTCTACCAAGGGAAGGTTTCCTAATTCACCTGCCAGTGTATGGAGGTTATTTCTTCCAATGTTGAACTTCCTAAGGGACTGCAGTTTTGTTGCCTGTTGGGAAAAAACCTGAAGTTCACTGCAATTAACTTTCAGGTCCCTTAAGTGTTGTAACTTTCCTATTTCATCTGGAGTGGAAACTAGTATGTAATTATTGACAATTAAAACTTTGAAACAGCAGGTCAAACAAATATTTTGAAAGAAAATCAGTGCAGGTAAGAGTATGAGAGTTAGGTTGGGTATGCCTGATAATTACCAGAACAATCTGTTCCAAGCTTCTTATCAAGAAGGTATCTGCTACCCACTCCACAGAGTAGAGGTAAAGAAAAGCACATGGTGCTTGCCATTCAAGCAGAACTTGGAGCTGAAACATTCAGTTTACAAAAAAAAAACATTGTTAATGATTTAGGGTGAGGCCCTCTCTGAACTGAATTCAGCTTTCTCAGTCTTTTCAAAGTTCCCATGTTAGGTATATGGTACAGTTCAGCACATTGAGCTTGGGTTTTTTTAAGTGAGATATAATTACACCATAAAAATAAAACTTAAAACTTATATGTGAAATAAGAATCAATGCAGTTCTACGGCTCTACAGACACAATAATCTTTGGATGGCAGTTTAGCAAATTTCAGGATGGATTTTAATTGCCCTGGCATCATTTCCAGTGTTCCCTAGGACATCACTCTTTTAACATTTTATTTATATGATCTGTTATTTGTACAAGCCTTCTAACATCTTGTCCTTAGTGCCTCCTAACTATATGGTAAAAAGATGACACCCTTCTTTTGAGTGATGGGTTATGCAGGTTTGTACATCTCTGTGTGTGTGTTGTGAATATCAGTAATGTCAGTCAAGTAGCCAACACCTGTACCTAACTGTCGCATGAATTCTAAGGCAGATCCATTTTACCTGTTTATGGTGGGACTCCATCTAACCCTGGGTGGAAGCATGCTTGAAGCTCGACTGCTGAATAAAGTGGGTGAGGCTCTGAAATTAATTTAAAGCCCCTTGCTTTACCTTGGGCTTCCATCCAGTTTGGATGTAAGGCGGGTTTGGTGTGAAGTGTATGTTCAGGCCTGTGCTTAGAAATACAGTGCAATGTATTCACTGCAGCTATAGTTTGGTAGTTTTATCTGTATATTTTCCTTCATGGTTACTTTTGTTCTCATCTCCATTTTTATGTTATATTTTTTGTTCATAACGATAAACTGGTAATCTCTTCTGAAAGTTAATCTCCTGTTAGCTTTGTAGCTTCCATGCTAATCTCTTGTTAGCTTTGCTGCTTGTACTCCTGGAGCTGATTTGCATTCCCTAATCCAGAGCTGAATCTCTTTGCTCTGAGTACTTACTTTTGTATGGATACGTGTTTTTTAAATAATTAGCTGAAGGATCCTCCCCATAGAACTTAACACAGATTGAAGACATTTTATATAAACTGATGTTTAAATGGCTTTCAAAAAACTATGATTTTTTTTTCTGATTTATCTTTTCATCTGGGAATTGGTAAACCATATGTTTATGATTTTTAAAATTAATGCTCAGCTCTAATTCTAGCATAATATTTTTGAGAAGCTTGCTTTAGTGCTTGTGAAAGGATTGCAGCAAAATTATGGGCCATCCTCCATCTGACTTTTGCAATTCTAGACACAAAACTGTAAGGTAAGTATGCCTGGACCTGTGACAATCTTCCTTTCCCTAGGATCCTCGGGAGGCACAGATCTGCTACCTCCATTGTACTGTAGCCATTCATGCACCCAGAAAAGGGGATGTGACCACCGCGAGAGCCCACTCACAGTACTTGGTTTGCAAACAGATACTTACAAACTAAAGCAGCTCTACCATGTGTAGCTGAACCAGGAGTTCCCAAGGATGCCCAGGATTTCCATCTGCCAATCTTCTCTCCCCAGTGACTGTGACAATAGGAGATCTGTTGCACTAGGAACACTGTAAAGACTGTATCAATCTTAAAAGCCAGATAAAATCCATTTTTCCAAATGTCTATTTTCTTTCTGAGAATTCTGACAGCGTAACTCCCAGTCACCTACTCCACAACATAAATGACACACATTTTTATCAGGATATATTTAGCATGGGTCCATGGAACATAAGAATGGCCGTACTCAGAGCATGTAGCTTGATATCTGATCTTGAACAGTGAGCAGTAGTAGATGACCAGGAAAGAGTATAAAAGTGAATTGTAAATGGTATTTCTGGTTTCCTTGATATTACCATACTCTTAATTTCAGTTAAAACTTTTTAACTTTCAGTTGAAACTTTTTAAGCACCTTAAAAAAATGCTTAAGAGCACTCCTTTTAGAGCACCCCTTCAGTAGTTTAGTTTTCATTTCTAGTTTAGCACAGATTCCAAAATGATCAGAGAACCAAACTGTTGTAACCAAATATAAGAAATGTCCCTTACTCCATATTTCTCAGATTTACCAATTTTGAACATAGTATTGCTGCTTAGTCACATTTAATTTGTAACAGGAGCTATTAAACAGTCATTATTCTCATTTGTAAATTTATGTAATGAATGATTCTAAGCTACATATTATAAAAACATAAATTTAAATAAATGCAGTCAGAGAAGATATTACTTTCCCCAGCTGGCTGCCAAAAAAGGCATATTTACATTCGTTTGACACATCCGACTGTAAACAAATGTATTAAGACTAAGTGAACTCCACTTAGCTGGAACTTACACTCAAAGGTACCTTCACGGGATAAGTATGAGCCCATGTCAGGCAGAACGCCATGGCACAGGACATAAGGTTGAAGAGGGAGGGTTGGTCACGAGGACTAGAAGCTACCATAAGCCTTTAAATGACTTTATATGCAATAGAAATCTTACTGAGTACAGTAACAGCCCAATCATCCATAAGGGTTATCAAACATTGGAACAGGCTGCCCAGGGAAGTGGTGGAATCACCATCCCTGGAGATATTTAAAAGACGGGCAGATGCGGTGCTTAGGGGCATGGTTTAGTGGTGTTTTGTCAGTGTTAGGTTAATGGTTGGACTCGATGATCTTAGGGTTCCCTAGCAACCTAGTCGGTTCTATGATTCTAAAGGCAAACTTAGGTGGATACCCTGTCTATGGGATTGTAACCCAGCTCTGATGGGCTGGAGGAATTTTCTTGTGAGTTAGCCTGGCATCAGAGTCTGCTAACTGAAGAGAGGAAACCAGAAATCAAACCAATCATGTATGTCCTGATTTACTTTCCTGTATCTCTTTCTAAATATTGTATTTGATTTCATAAGCTTGGCTTTTTACTATAATAAACTTACTTAGCTTTTACATCAGATCATTCCAGATATTGTCAGTGATTTCAGGGGAGCTGCCAAGTCACAGGAATTTCATTGCCTAGGAAGTGGCAGGTCTAAATGGTGAGACTGATCTATCCTCACGTACCCAGCACAAGGTCAGATATTCCATAACAGCTTCTCAAGGCTCCAAAGGCCAACTGGAAGCTGATATCACAGAGAACTACTTAGGGAGAAGTACCTTTCAAGAGAAACTATTAGCTCAAGTCTCCTTGCACTGCAGCAGAACAGTGAGGCTGTTGGTGGAATATTTGGCAGGCTATTTGAAGAAAATAACAACTTAGGTCATGACCTAACATGAAGTTTGTTATGTTCGAGTGCTAGGTGGACTACTACGCAGAAAATCTGGCCAGCATTCCCTTTGATGCCCATTACTTAATGAAATGATAACAGAATGGGTAGTGTTGTCAGATTGCCATGAGGTTTTTGTATTATGTTTCCTTCTCTTGTTTCCCCCAGGATGCTTCAGTTTGCCTGGATATTTATCTCATTTATATATATTTTTTATGGCAAATCATCATTCCTGAATGTTCATTTTTAGCTGGGGTTGCATTCCCAGCCATATGGGCTGGCCTGTCAAATATAAAGTGGCAGCTTCAATTAGTTAGGCCAGGGCAGTAACAGAGCGGTGAAGGCAGAGGTCGTGCCTTGTAACACTCCCAAATTGTGACTATTCATAAATTAAACTGTAAGTGGCACTAGCAGAAACACTGTTGTTCTCTAAGGAACGTTAACAGTCTGAAGAAACCTTTCTTCCATTACACTTGCAGTGTAGATATGTTCTTTCTATGCAATGCTGACTTGGCTCTGATAAGTGTTTTTTTAAAGAAAAATGACCAAAAAGGGCAATAAATATTAACACACCTCATGATACTGGAGGTAGTAACTGTATAGTAACACAAAAAGCAGATTATTTTATTGGATTATCTATAGATTATGCTTTTTATATTTCCATGTGTTGTAGAAAATATATTACTGAAGGAGAATATAATTTGTGGTGATTAGATTAATTAGACTGCTGGGACTCATTTTTCAAGAGGTTCTATCCTCTTCATGCTTACATAACCCTACATTGTGACTAAGACATCATATTAATACAGAGCTGAAGAGCACTCACATTTCAGATTTTTTGAATACCCCCTAATTGGGAGAGATGATTCAATCTGAGATTCCCATTAATGCGCTTAGTAAAGAGTGTAATTTTTTTTAATTTGCCATGATAATCATAACACACGCATGACATGACAGCTACCTTAGGTTCAGTCAAGAAATGAACAGTTAGTTGTTTGTTTAAAAATTGAGTCTAAGTCCTTGCTTATACAGCAAAAGGTTATTGCAACACTATTCTGCAGTGCTGTATTTTCGCTGATTAATTTGTTTCACAGTGTATGGTGATACACTCATCTGCTGACATAAGATTCATTGCCCATTTTTTAATTAAATTTTTAAAGAATGGTGGAGGACACTAGATTGTGAGAATACTGATTATATTTTACTAATTTCAATCTACTTCTAAAACTTTAGATGTAAAAGCTGATTTGAAACCTACAAACATTTAAAGTATAATGTCTTTTTTGGGTTTTAAACCCAGCACAGCTTTTCTGCACAGTTAGCATTTTCTTTTTATATTCTATTTAGATGTTAAATACGCAAATCATATAGTAATTTATATATAGACAGAAGTAAAGACTATACTTATTTTGGTACCAGGCATATGTTCCCAGGCATAATTGTTTCATTCAAGTAGTTGTATCTATTGATATCAATTAAACAATCATCATAGTGCAAATGATGAGTCTGGAACACATTACTTTTCTCTGCGCTAATTTTTATCATGAACAGAGATATCAAGAACTTAAGCATATTAATTCCATAGGACTGGTGATCACACTCAAATCCTGGCAAGTCTTTCTATTGACCGAGTTTTGGAAAATGAAGGATCAGAAATTGTTCCTTCCTGCAGTTCTCTTTGTGCTAGGTCATCTGAATAAAATCTGTTTCATCACAGATTCTGTCCTCTAGATTCCACCTATACCACAATAAACTTCAATTGCTTGGCAAGAAACTTTATTAGTGAACAAACATATCCAAAAAGTTCTGTAGAGTGAGGCAAATTTTTAGGAAATTATCACTACAGTCTGAGTGAAAAAAACCCCAAGTCTGACATCTCTTGCTTAATCATAGAATAGAATCATAGAATCGCCTAGATTGGAAGGGACCTTTCAGATTACCTAGTCCAACCATCAACCTAACTCTGACAAAAATCATCACTAAACCATATCTCTAAGCACTACATTTATAACAAGAATAATTTGTTTTGAGATAATATTTCATTTTTTACAAATAAAATAAAGCATGTAATGTAATTTTACTTTCTATAAAAGTCATTGAGCTGAAAAACTTCCTTTCAACTTTACTGTTGACTTTTTCTTAAAAAGCTGTAGATTTTTTCAGTGTTTGAACGTTAAGAGCTTTGAAAATAAAACTTAAAATATCCATTAATGAAACAAACCAAAACTGCATTGTATTAAAATATCACACAGATTAGAAATGCAAAAAGTACTCATACAAATGCTTTCAATTATCTGAAACAGGCCACTGAGTTTCATTTGGTCACTCCTGAAGCAAGCTGTAACTTTGGACTACAATGTATCTGGAAGAATGGCATTCAATCTTGATTTCAAGTGATAGAGAATTTCCAGAGAAGCCTTTCAAACAGCGCACTGCTAATATTGTGGACATTTTGCAGCTTACTTTGTTTGAATGAATCTAACTTCCGTTTCTAATCACCGATTCTTGTTAATGTCATTTTCATGTATGTTGAAGACCTATTGTCAGATGTCTTTTCTCTACACATATAACTGTGGACTGTAATCGTGTTACGCTGTACTCTTCTTTGGAATTAAATAGTTTGAACTTCCTCAGTCTTTACTGTAAGATAAGCTAGAGCTCATATTAATCTCATGAATAATTAGCTTTTATACATTATTCTGGTTTTAACTGCATTTCATGAAGTGTAGGTGCTATATGTAGATACAATGTTCCAATTTTGGTCTCACTAGTTGCTATAGAAAAGCAGTAATGCTCTCTTAATTCAGTTTTATCTCTTTCCTTATGTATGGAAGAATTGTGTTAGAGAACCACCACATGGCTACTGCATGGCAATGAGAGGTCAAATTATATAAATTACTAACATAATGCCTAGGTCACATGTAATTGCTATCTTTCTATCTTGTAACTGTTCTCTAAGTTTGTTCTCACAGTTTGGCTTTAATTTACTGTTATTGGAATGTGTTACCCAAGTCTAATAAATTAACGTAAATGGAATTTTTTAAAAAACGCAAGAGGATGCTGAATGAAATTTCAAAAGGAGAAGGATTTCCTCCCAAGTTGTGAAGGCAATTCTATTAGCGACAGCAGCTGTAACAAAGCTCACAAAACTAAGAGCCTATTAAATACCACATCTGGCAGACTTTGCTTAATCATGTAAGCATTTGAACTCTGCTTTGGCAATGGTCTTACCATAACAGAACCAGGTAGTGGGTCACAGCACCACCGATAACAGCTGAATCACTACGTAGGACATGTGTGTGATGTTTATAATAAGCTGTTCAAGATGGATGGCTTACAATTTTCTGTAAGAGGTCAGAGAGTATATTAAAGCTGGATAGAGAAAGGGTGAGGTGCGAGATTGTTTTACCAGCTAACTGCGAGAGAGATGATGTATGACTGACAATAGCGGTTCCTGAAGCTCTCAATATATGCAGTTTATGGATGTACATTAGTCCTCAAGTTAGGGAGGGCAGTACTAATTAATCTTACGAAGTTCACAAGATGCAAGTTGGCAGTTCTTATGGGTACTATCATTTTTATTCTTTAAGATATCATCCCAACCCAAATTAGGGAAACAGAAGGATGTAGTGAACAAGTTGTCCATCAGTCCCATGTCTTCACAGGCTACCTGATTCTCTTCACTGCCTGCAGGGCTTCTGATACTGTATTCCCTCCCTTCCCTCTAATATAGGTAAGGTCTAAAATAGATGTAAATGAAATGTTAAAAATTTACCTATATGTAGGGGAGAAGACTGCCTTGTGATAGCTTGAAAGACTTGTTCAGTGGAGAAAAATTATTTTTCTTAGTATGAGTATAAAACAGCTTGCAGCATTCAAAGAATGCTGAAATGATTTCAAAATGATGAAAATGAAGCGCTACTGGGAGACATTCATAGCCTGTAAACCGAGCTGCCATCCCAACAGCATCATCTACTGGTCTTCCCACTTGGAGAATCTCTCCTAAAGACTTTCAAGAGGGTGACTAAGGCCTGTCCCCTGTGGAATTGATGAGTTTTTTAGGAAATAAATAGGTATCAGCAAAAATATGTACCATATTAAATACAAAGTAGGAGACATACCAGTAGTTTGAAGTATGTGACCTTTCAGGAACATTAGCATTAGAAGTAATAATAGCTAGAAACCTAGGAAATTCAGTGTCATTTTCTATCCACAGTAAGTTAGAATTGCTTTCTGTGAGGAATAAATATCCATAGGGATGCAAACGAAGTCATTAAGAAAATTATAATATTTTACTCTGATTATTATAGGTCGTTAAAATGTTTCCATTACCTTCGCTTAATATCAGATGTTTAAATTATCCTCATATGCTTGATGAATATTATAATTTACATATTTATGTTGTTGCTTACTTTATTAAGTAAAATATTTAAGATAGTTAAACTTACAAAATTTTTTCCTCTGAAAATGTCATATACAAAAAGCTTCAATATACATGTCTATTTTTGTTATGCCGGAGGGATGCACCTTACTGTAAGTTACCATGTTTTCTTTTTGTCTTGTTAGAATCATTTGATTTTTCTAGATCATAGGGAGAGCTATTGAAAGCTGGTACTTATTGTTTTAACTAAAATTGTTTAGGTTAAAACAATGAACAGCACAGAGGGGTTTCTTACAGGGCAGGATCCTGCTCCCTCTTTGAATATTTTTTTTTCCTAGGGTCTTAAAAAGGCTTATATGTTGCCTATCCACCCATGGTCTAGGGCAGAGTCTAGGGCCCTTGATCATATTTTCATTCATCACATACGCTCTAGAGAAAATTTGACTTTTTATACTCACACAAAAAAGTCTGAAAGTGATGAGTACTAAAAAGGGGCAATTAAAATTTTGTGTGCTATCAGCGTTCACCTACGAGTAGGCTTAGGTGAATGTATGTTAATTCTATCTTAACATCATTCCTTAAGACATCATTTATAACTGAAATGTTGCTGTTGCAGCTTACTAATGCTGTAATGGCTTATTTAAAGAGACTGAACACTTATTTTTTAGTTCCATCTGATATTCTTCTCACCTTTACCAATTAAAAATTGTTTTGACTATCCACAATAATGTAAACAATATTCAGGGGTCCTTAAATTATATTCTTTTGACTAATTAAACATTAATTTGTTCTTACATGAAAAATACACAATCTGAACTGGTGTTTAGCAAATATTTAGTATCTGCAAGTAAAACAGCATTTCAATTCTCTATTACAATTATTATTGGAACAGATTAAACCTTATACTGTGCAATAAAAAGACTCATTATTGATGAATAAATGATGTACGTTTGTCTTAACTTTCCTAGAGAAGAAATAACTAGCATTCTCAAAGGTGTCATTTTTATTTAAACCTTTCCACAGGGAGGCATGTAAAAGAGATTGTTACTGAAATAACCACCTGTGCTGCTTGACTTGGGATTTTTTCATTCTCCTTTCTTTTCATTTGTTAATGAAATATTCATACCTAAGACTAATAAGTATTGTACAAGTCCTTAATTTTTACGATCTTCAAAACTTAATGAAAAATGATCTGTGAGCTTGGTGTGCTGTACCACATCCCTAAATTAGCATCCACCATGACAGTTATCAAGACAACAATTGAAACTGGGACTATAATTTTTCAATACTACAAATTTTTAGAAGTTTTGTGCACTTTGTCCCTCCATATATTCCTGTCTTCCTCATAGGTCCTATACCAACTATATATTTACCATTTGTATCTCCAGAAATCAAAAGCCAGGCTTTGTGTGGCAAGAGAAAGTTCCTATTCTAGGCAACCACCAGGAAATGCAAGGTGCAGATCTCTCAGGGAAGTAACTAGTCACTGTACTTCAAAATGCAGACCACTTTCCATTCATTCACCTGAAATATTAAATTTATCAATTATATTTCCGTGAATGGTGCTCATTTGTCCCACCTTCTATGAACCAACAGTTTAATGTTTACTCTGAAATAAGCTGCCTATACTGTCAATGAAAATCAGTGCTCTCAAAGAGTGATTCATTTGATCCCTCAAAAAAGTTACCTAAAATAACTGGTATCTCTGATCAGTTTAGAAAAATTTAACTCAAACAGAATTAGGTGACATGAATCCACTCTATCTCTCTGGCAGGGATCACTTTGAAATTCATGTCATGCCTGTTGGTGTTCAAGAAGAATTTGGACAATGCTCTTAGATACATGGTTTCACTTTTAGGTTGCCCTGTGTGGAGTCAGGAGTTGCATTCGATGATCCTCACAGGTCTCTTACACCTCAGGATTTCTATTGAATTTCACATCCTTTTTTATAATGAAATGACAAACTTCAAGTTTTCATACAAAATAGCAAAGCTGTTGAGAGGGGAATGGGTTATGGTGACTCTTTTAAGAATTACAGGTGACCATTGGCATAGTTTTTAAGTTTTATTTTGCTATTTGCCAACAATTGAAAATTTCAAAAAGCTTTTCAGCTCAGATGTTCATGAGCAAGAACTGGACAGCTAACCCACAGATCAAGTATATAGCTTCTATATATATCCTTCTAACCTATTTAAGCTATTGAATATGCAAACTTCTTAAAGACAAAAGAATTTTATGTAAATTTTATGTGAATTGGAAAATTGTATGAATTTGCAGTTATTACAGAGTAGTTAAAAACCATACTCATTATTTGCAAATGACTTTGCTGTTAATTGGGGAATTGAAACATTTTTTCTAAATATTTTGGTTTTCACTTTCATAACTCAAGTTTTTCACAATCCAATCTTGTTCATATATGTACCTTTTCTTCAAAGTTAAAAATATTTCTGTGATATTATAGATGATACACCACTGCTTACAGATAAAGTAACATTTAGAATAAGATAGACAAAACTCTGTCAAACAACCAAAACCAGGTTTGTAACAAGGCTGAGACACCAATCTAAATCCAAATCCACTCAAAATACAACTATGAAGATGAAGATGTGATATACATTTATTCATAATAATAAATTCTTTTCCTAATTTAGTATTTAAGCACACATATGCACATAAAAAGAGGAGGACACTACATTGATACTTTCTGGATAGATAAAAGCTCTGTCTGCTTAAAGATTTTTATTGCGTGTACTAACTTACCAGCACTATGTATTATTTACCTGCCTGTCACATTTTTTTTTCAGCCTCTTCCATTTCTTTATAAAATGTTTCTTTTGGAGTCCCAAGAGATACTTGCACAGTGTTTCTTAGTGCCTGACAGTTTGAACAACCCCAGGAAGACTAAACATCATCCCTGTTGCTTATACCCTCATCTCCCTACCCTACCGCTGTACTGTTAATAGCCTGAGAGTTAACAAGGGTCAGGATCCCTAACCATAATTACGTGTGTTTTATCAATATGGGTGCAAAAATTAGATAAATCAGCAATCTGAGCTTTGGTCTTCCTCTCAAATATATGAACCCGCATTGCTGATATAGACTTCTATGCATCTACGTATATATTTTTATCTTTAAATAGAATATGTGCTAAGAAAATTCTCGGTTATGCTGTTTTAGTTTTCCTGAATATATGGATTATTCTATTCTGTATGGGAGTCTGTTTATCCAAGATAACATGCAATGCATTCATCATAATAATATGAAATTAATTTATGAGCAAAGCAAAAGGAAAGTTTGCAAACCAAAAGAAATTTAAATGTATGGTGTGTTGGTGTCAATGTAAATTATTTTGTTGTTCAATTCCATCTAGTAATTTTTTGTATAATATTTCTTGGAATCTTCATTGAAGTCAGTGAAATAGGACAACGATAGAAAAATTTACATCACTCGAATTGTATACATAAATAAGAGCTTTACTAAAATTAAATGTAATGAAAAATACCAAAGAGAAGACACTATGAGGTTTTGTAGTCAATCTGGTTTCTTAGCACTTATCTTTTATATAAAGGGTATAAAGCATGCTAATAAAATTTATGTGCAACAGCAAACACAGCATGCTTCTTTGCAAATGCTATAGCTGTATTCCTGCGGAAAGGATCAGTGCCTTGTTCAGGAAGAAAAAATTGTTGGCGTGGTTTCAATTGAAGAAGGCATTTTCAGTATTACCAGCCTGGTATTACCAGCCTGGCACAGTGTTGTCTTCCTTTT
>VYZM01001227.1:0-39880 GCA_013398915.1 Dromas ardeola | reverse complement strand
AAAAAAGCCCCAAACCCCAATAAACCAACAAACACAAACCAGCCAACCAAACAAACAAACAAAAAAGGAGGAATGTAATAGTCCACTTCTTAACTGGTAATCTTGGATGGCTGATAGGTGGCTAGGTAGTTTTATCTTCTTTACTCAGAGTAAACAAAGTCCAGAAGAGGAATCAGCAACTGCTACAGTACTGCCAACCATACACCATGAGCAGATTTTTTCTAATGGCATGCATTTGGATTTGTGCGATGCCAAAACCCAAGAGCCTCAGTATCTTGAAAAGCACATCTGTGACAGGCAACAGTCCTATTAATGACAGAAACTGATTAATGTGAACTTCTCTTCTCTCTGGGAGGCAACATCTCCCAGCAACTCTTAAGTTTTGTTTTGCACTCTTAATCTTTAATAGGAGAAAGAAGAAAATGTAACTCAGTACACTACCCTTCAGACCTGACTTGGATGTGATGTGGCTCATTGGTTAGAGAGAGACTGATGGGGCATGAATGAAAAAGAGGTCTCTGAAGGCTGATGGCTGAAAGCCAGGAGAGAAGATATTTTCCATTTGATTGTAGGAGTAAATCCATCTTTCAACATTAAAGTTTGAAACTTCTGACCTGTGACTATTATATGACCATATAAAAGTAGTAAAAGATTGTACTTAAGAAACTGTGTTTGTCCAGAAGTTTGTAATCTTTCCTCTCGGAAGCAGCCCTTGCTACTGCCTTTGACACTTTGGCTGTATCATAACCTACACAGCACACCCATCTCCTAAAGAACAGGACTATACTAACGTGGATCACTCTCCAAGTCTATTACCTCTACAAATTTCAGATAGAGGAATTAGAACAGAACTCTGGATTTCTTGCAGAAAGTTCTGATGTTATTTATTTTGATCCCAAATCACAATGAAATTCACCTTTTTTTCATACCCTTGAAATCTGAATTAAGAAACATCGAAATATTTTAGCATCATTAGTTTTAAGGGAACACATAAGCATTCCCAGAGCTGAGATGTTTCATCATAGCTTAATAAAATGACCAAACTGCTTAATTTCAGGTCAATTCAATATTAAATTGTACTTAACAGAGGCAACTCATTTTTCCATGAAGCTGTAGCACACAAGCGTCATGTGACATTTCTCTCAGTGGGCCAGGCCGCTATCATAACAAAACATTCCAGTGATGGGATTGCTAAAAACCAAAACCGCGCTGCTGAATGGGTGTGTAGTTTTATAGGAGGTAATGCTGTACTCCTGCAGAAAATGTTGGGGGTTTGTGGAAATTTTTTCCCATTAAAAAAAGTCCAACAAAAATACCCTAAACAAAACTGATGGTGACTCGAAGAAGTAGCAGACAATACCTGATAACCAGAGCAGTAACTTCTTTTTTATATGGCTGGATATGACTGTCTAACTTGTACAAGTCTTCTGTCAGGACTTGACTACCTGTAACAAAGATCAGGTTTAAATTTAAGGGGATTACTTAAAAAGAAAAAAACACTGGCTTGAGTTCCACCTAAAGCCTTTGGATAATTATGTTAAACTTTCTGGTTCTGTGAGAGCTGATTTTCCTCACTCATGAATACAAATTAAATAGCATACAAAGAATATCTTATTACAAGAAAAAAAAGCTAACAAAGTAGGTATGCAGGATAAGAATAACTAATTCTTAAAGTGTTACTAAAATGCTTTTAAACAGTTCACTTTTTTCTTCTAGGGAACTGTTAGGCTACTGTTTTCCCCTCATGCAATAATCTTCACTCACTCTGTAAAGTTTTTTTAGTCTGTCTGTATTGCAAGGTCTGATTTGAGCTAATCTGATCTGTTGACTTGCCACGTTCATGTTAGCTGCTCCTCATTTTGCTCTCCCCAGCCAAGCTTCACTGCACCCCTTGTCTCCAGAGCCACACGTTGGGCAGCTGCTTGCTCCACAACCTGTTTCCATTTGCTATTGTCTTAGGCACCCTCGCTCCATTGCCTGCTCCTGCACTTGTCCCGTCTCCACTACCTGAGCCCCACACTGCCTTTTTTTTCGCTCTGATAACCCACTCTAGCCAACTCCTACAGCCCTGCTCACTGGCTATTCTACCACCTCTTAGGAGGGCTCACGTAATATTGAGAAAGAGCATAGTCTTCCAGCTCACGGTAGGCTTTTAAACATTTTTGTTTAACACATCTTGCAGGAAAGTTTAAGTTTACAGGAAAAGCATACATCACTTTTTTTCTCCCTTAAACTTTAAGAGGACATTTGCCCAAAATTGTTGTCCCAGAGTCTTGAATTTGCATCCCCGTAGCAAAAAATGTTTTATTTTCTAAGGTCAGGACACTCATTCCAGACACATGTACACAGTTACATGGAGCAGATATATGCACACTATTACAAATAAAAACTCTCTTTATGACAGAACTAACCCAACAGAGTTAACTCTCAAGAACAGGAACACAACAAATGCAAAACAATCAGATCTCATGTAATCCTTTCCATTAATCTCCCCTTCCAGCACTGCATTTCTTTTCCAGGCTTGTATTCCTTCGTCATTCCTTAAGGAAAGAAGGAAGGGATGTTTTCCTTTCACTTATACCGTCACAAAATACCATCTAAACATTCTGTGCCCAAAATATACAGATACTTTTGAATACTCTCTCAGTGCCACAGCCTTCTATTTTATTACGGTGTTTTGATTACAAAGTTCATTAAATTTTTGAGTGATACAGCAAAATATCCGAAGAAATGAATAGGTCTGCCTTTGGATTCTTCAGCACAGATGTGTGTAAATAACTAATGTACCATAAAGTGAGCACTTGGAATTCTAGGAAAAAAAATGAAGAAATTAAGTATACGCTCATTAATTTAACACTACCTAGTCTATGCACTGCAGTGTGTGCTTTCATGACAAAAAATACACAATTACTTAAGACTGTACCATGAACAGGAGTATCAAATTAAAGTTGCACGGTTAATGCTCTGGGAATTAAATTCAAATTAATTGTATTAGTGTATTACATTAATACAATTTTCTGCAAAGAAGGCTTTCTGGGTGATTAGTGAAATCTGGAAGGTGTATGCATGCAAACGTGTGGAAAAGAAGGGTCTTTGGTGGTGGTTTGTTTTTTTTTTTTACACAGTCTTGACTCACGATTGCGCCTTGTGCTGCAGGTAGCTGTGGCCGGGAATTCGGAGCAGCAGGTGAAGCGGCTCAGCCCCAGAAATACCCGCCACCCCGCTGGGAGACCACCACATACTGGTACTGCGGTACTACATACTGGTACTGCGGTACCACATACTGCCTCAATAAAGCTGACAGCAAGTCTCCACCATACACTGTCTACCCGTAGGGCTGAGCTGTGGGTGCCCACCAGCGACCCAGCACCACGGGCCTACCTCAGCGAGAGCTCCGGGACGAGCCCCTCTCCGCCCCCGCCGCCAAAATGGCGCCGAAGCCCTTCAGCGAGCGGGAGAAGAACTACACTTCCCAGCAGCCGCCGCGGCCCCCGGGGGGGCGACGCGATTGGCCAGAGCCCGGTCCCAATCAGCGGTGCGGAGGTGGGCAGCGGCGCCGCAGGTGCTGGCCGGCGGCGGGCGGGGGGGAATATGGCGCTGGGTACGCGGGCACCGCGGCGGCTGCTGCACCTGCCGGCCGGGAGCTGCCTCCTCCTCTTGCTGCTGCTGCTCCTCCTCCTCTGCGGCCAGCTCGGGGGAGGACAGAAAAAGAAGGAGGTAGACACGTTCGCTTCTTTCGCCATCGCGCCCGACTGAGGGGATGGGGCTGCCCTGCTGGGCTGCCTTCCCCCCCCCCGACCTCTTCCTCAGCGCCCGCGGCGGCCCGCTCCGCCCGGCGCCCATCGCCTGGCCTCCGCCGCCGGCCTCTCTCCCTCCCCGGCCCTGAGGAGGGTGCCGCTGGGCTCCCCTCGCCCCGCCGAAGATGGCCGGCGGCGTCTCCCGGGCAGCCGGGAGGCAGCGCGGCGGCGGAGTGGCGGTCCCCGGCGCGGTGTCCCATCCCGGTCCGCCGTCGTGGGCCTTGAACTCCCTGGTTTTGAGGAAATAAAAGCGAGGGCCGTCGTCCTGCCCTCGGCCGGCCGCCGCTCGGGTGCCTCAGCAGGCGGCCGGGGGCGAGGAGGCGTCGGGAGGAGGGAGTTAAAGCCCCTGTTTGTGGTGCCGAGTCGAAGCGGTGCCCGGGGTGGGTAAATGCCGCCGAAGGCGCGGCAGCAGGTGTCCGCCGGGGGAGGCGGGGATGCCCTTTCCCTTCAAGGGGTCTCCTGGGAAAAGAGAGACGTGGAGGAAGGAGCGGTTTTAATTCCGCTTCAGTAGCAGCGGTCTGTCTTCAGCAACTTTAGTATTCAAATATGGAAATGTGCCAAAAGGGTTTTTTTTTTAATAGGTAGCATGAGTATTGGCCCTTTTCAGGTTTCAATGCTGCTAGAGCTTAGTACACTTCCCTCTTTCTGGCATGCCCTTGATCCCAGGCCAGCATCTCTCATACCCATTGCTGGGACGACCAGTAGAGTCTCTTTACAGCTTCTGTAAAACTTCATTTAGGGGAGGAGATAACTTTTTACCAATCTGTAGATTATTTTTTTTTTTACATCTGTTTTCTGTTAGTGTTGCCGGAAGACTTGTGCTTTGTGGTGGTGCAGGAAGGGGAAAGAACAATTTTGCCAGCACATCCTCTCTTTGAACTCTCTGCTCAGACAAACAGAAGGATGGTCGAAATTTTTTGTTGTTTGTTTCAATTTTCTTATATGTATAGGTTACTAAGGTTTATAGCCCAAAGAAGTAAAATGAGGGGGAGCAGGGAGGGAGGGGCTGTTGTCTTCCCTCTGGTGTGCGGTGACAGGACTCAAGGGGATGGCTTAAAGCTGCCTCAGGGGAAGTTCAGATTGGGTATTAGGAAAAAGTTCATCACTGTGGGGGTGGTCAAGCGCTGGAACAAGCTCCCCAGGGAAGTGGTCGTGGCCTCAAGCCTGTCAGTGTTCAACAAGTGTTTGGACAATGCCTTAGATACATGGCTTAACTTCTAGGTTGCCCTGTGGGGAGTCAGGAATTGGACTTGATGATCCTCGTGGGTCCCTTCCAACTTAGGATGTTCTATGATTCTAAAAGGCCAAAATTAGTATGTAAAATCCTAATTTAAGTATCTAAAGAGTGATCTGTCTTTGTGGTTTTACCAAGTTAAATAATAATTTGATCATTGAGATAAATCCCTTGCGTATCAATGGAAAAACGAACACCTTCACTCTAGGCATTCTCTTTTTCCCCTCTTTCTGGAAAGTGTAGGCAGTAATGTGTTGCTCTTCTGCTGCTATAATTTAACTTCTTTTCAAAACCTAGTAGGGTTTTGTTTTGTTTTTTTAATAAAATATGTTTAATGTTTGACACACTTGATTCTCTCTTGTTGTGATGTGCCGGCATTGCAACTTTTGTTGACACTTTTATGTGGCGTGCCAGCTGTGCTACCAAGATAGCTGAAATAATCTTTATTTCTTTTTAAATGGAATCCTTTCCTAACAAGTAAATAATGGCAAATTAAAATGGACATCTACAATTAGTTTCTATAAAGTTTCCCAGTCCTACTGCAGAGGTGGTACATAAGAGGATTGAAGTGGATGGTTTTTGCCTAGCCATTTGGTACTACAGTTCAAGCTGGTATTTCTCCTCTGTAAATCTTGTTACTCAGTTTTTTCCCCTTTTAACTGATTTAATTGATTAATTAACAGTTCTTAGTCTTCTGCGTCTTTTTACCTCCTTTTTTATTCCTGTTTAATATTTTTCTGTTACTGCAATGGACTACATACTGCTCATAGAGACAAAACACTGGTTTTATGTAGACATACTGTATCTACAACTGCATCTTTACAGAAACTAGTGCAACATTGTAAGTGCTTGTGTCACTTTAAATGTGAGCTTAAAGGAAAGCATAACTTAGTCGTTTTCAGGGTTTTAGACGTTGTATGGATGTTATGAGTGAGTATTGCTTTGTATGTGTCTGTGTTGTATGTGTTACAGCTAAGGTCTGGCTCCTTTTCTTGTCCTACTAACCTCATGTTGAAAACTGTAGTAGTTTGCCCAATATATATGGGGGGAAAAACATCCGTAGGTGAGAGATGAAAATTGAACTTTCTTACAGTAAGCAGTTTGGAAATAACATTCTAAAACTGTTCTGAGGGAAATTATATGAATGGAAAGAGCACAGGATCTTGTGCTATGGGAGGCTGATGTTCACAATACTGTCCAGAAGCACAGCGGTGAAAGGCAAAGATGATAGGGGTTAAATGTGTAAAGTGAACCTAAGTTTTTCTACACAAAGACTGATAAGATTGCCATAGCTGTTATGGAAGTTGGGAAAATGGTTGAACATACAGTGAACTGTTGCAAAATGAACACTGCAAGAGGGAAGTTAATGTAGTAGGGGTAAAATGTATATCTCATGAGATAAAAAGAAGTCACATCTCAGCTTCCTCTTTACTGCTTGCTTTGTATGTGTCTTTGTTGGGGTGGTTGTGTGGAAAGAGAGGTTAAGGATTAGAGAAAGGGAACTTTTCTCCCAGTAAACTTTTTTTAAAACCTTGAGTACTGGAAGAGTACTTGAAAGTGAAATACTTGAAAATGAGAAAAACTTGAGATGTTGGAATTGGAGCTTAAGCAGGGAAAGTATCCTTAGTGAAAACAATGGTTTTAGTTTTTTTTTCTTCTTCTAAAGCAATGACTACATAGAAAAGTATGCCTAAAGTCTGAATGATTAGAGGTGTCTGGGTTAGTTGTATGAACCTGGAAGATGGAAATAATGAATTTGCAGAAAGGAGAGGACCAACCTAAGACTTTTGCTGTTTTTGAAGGACTTATTGCTAGCAGAGGAAGATGAGTCGGGGACACTAGAGAACATTGATGTAATTTTCTGTGTTGACTGTAAATACTATGTTATAGCTGTATTTTGAGTGGAAAATACGCAGGTTCTTAAATTATTAAAATACATTGTCCTATACAGTAACGTGTTCTTAATAATAACTAAAGAAACTTTCTTCTGTGGCAAATTACTGAAAAGTGATGAGGTCCATTTTAAATTTGATTTAATTTGTCAAAATTTAAAGAACTATTGGAGAATGGATTTGAATCAGTTGATAACTAGTCATCTGGTATCATGGAAGTTATTTCTAAAATGGCAACATGGATATGTAAACAAACAAACATTCCTATTGCTTCTCTTTCATCCTGCTGTTCGCTTTTCCGTATAGTGGACACCCTTGACAGCCTTAGCTACTGAGAAGATCAATAGAAAACACTGGACTGTCTTGAAATGACCACAGATAAAATATAATTTGGAAATTAGGTGAAGAGCAACACCGTAACTTTCTCCTATGGCTCGCACTTAAGAGCTAACTAGATCTGAAAAGACTGCATTTATGATTTTAATTCTGCTGCTGAGCAGTACCTTTAAATAAAGTGAAGTAAAAAAAAGTTCCTAGTTATGGAAATAGCAGCAAGTAACTGGAGACGGACTCTTGGAAACTATATTCATAATGGGAGAAAATACTAATTGACTGTTTCCGCAGCGTCTGAGATAATATGCTTGTTTTAACATACGTGTGTTTTCTGTGAGGCATGTTCCGAATCCTTTTCATGCGTCTTATGTATCTTATACAAATTCTAAGTAGGTAGAACTGTTAAAAACTGTGAGGAGTCAGAATGAGAATATTGCACTTTGAAATATACCACTTGGCTTTTTATTATAAATTGCTTTGCATGGGCATTTTATCTTATTTTTATATAGATAAATAAGATTTTTTTTTTTTACTGAAACACATAGAAGGAGAACATTGGTTTTGCAGTATTAAAAGCATTTCTCATAGAGAGTAAGGTTTATTTTTGAGCTTTCAGGTAGATGATTCAGAAGCTTAATTAAGCCATTTATACGCAATTGGAGTGGCTATTTTTCCGTAGGTAAGGTTGTCATTACTGCTGAATCTGATACAGGCATGCGGTCTGTGTAGACCAACACATGATTTTCTTTCAAGTGGAAGTACCTTGTTGACCTTAAATCTACTCAAAAAGATGCTGATGGTATGTAACAATGTGGTAGTAATCTTACTCTTCTGTAATGTCTTAGTTTGCCTGAGTATTTTTGAAGTATTTCAAGACTGGTACCCTATCACTGTTCTTTACCTTTTCCTCCCTGTGTCTCTCACTCTTTCCCCAGCTGGGTGTAGAAGTTACCGCAACTGTGAGAAATTGTAGAAGATAGGGTTGGAAGGACAATCTAATTGATCCTTTATCTCAAAGCTCAGCTATGCTTTTACTTTTCCTGCCAAATGTCTATCTGATTTGCCCTTAGAAGCCGGTGGTGGTGGTGACTCTACAGCTTCCTCTACAACAGCCTATTACTGTGTCTTATTCTTAAAAGGATTTTTTTTTTTCCAAAGTTCTAACCTAGATTTCTGTGTGTACAATCCCCACATTTTTGAGCCTGTTACTTCTTGTCCTCATCATGACCATAAAGAACAGATTATTCTTTGATGCATAGTCTTCTCAATTTAGACAGGGACTAAAGGTAGCATTTGACAGTTTTTCCAGTGTTATTTTTTTTTTCTTATAAATAGAAGCATCTGTGCATTTTTTTTTTTAAAGCTTTGAATATTAAATGTGATAATTTTTCTGAGAGAATCTTCAGTCCTGAACATACTTTCCTCTGTTTTATATGAAATTAGTGGGGTAGATTGGCAGGATCCTCTTGTTTCTGCACCATGCATTCTTGTTTTCCTTTGGGTTTACATGTTAAGCCCACCTTGTTTATTCAAGGCTATTGATGATTATTACCCTGTTCTTTCCCTTGCAGCCAGGATGATACTTTCTGCTTTAAAATTCCCTTCCTAGTCTAATTCGTGGCGGTGTTTTACCATAAATGTAATACGGCACAAAAAATATGCAGCAAAGCTGACTGCCCTGGTCTCTCTTGCTCCAAGATGGAAGGTGCCCTACTTAGTTTCTTCGTGTGTCTCCCGATGCTGTTTTCAGTGATCTGTAGCATTCTTTCCTTCTGATCCATGTTCTTCCTTCATATTTAATTTAAAGAAAGAAATTATGAGAAATGTGGTAGAGCGAGAGAAAAAGAAGAATCAAGATGTATGATGAATCAGGAGTGTTCAGCATAGGTTCAGTGTAGTATAAGAGAGAGGATCTTGGTCTTTCAGGATCTCTGATACTATTTCAACGAATTAGTGATAATTAAAACTTAAGTTTTTTCTCTTTCTCTTGAAATTTTGTTTAGCATTAAATTTGAATATAAAGGCTTTTTGGTCTTCTAATCATTACAATTTTTGGTTTGGTATCCAGACTGTGGTGCGCGGCACGTTTTTGCTTTAGCAGTAGCATGCAGGAAAATGTTTGGCGGTTATACTAAGTATAGACTCCTCTTTAAAAACATTATTAAAAATTGAGGTGTGGCAAAGGTTGACTCTTTGAAGGGAAACCCAGTCCTGATTATAGGTTCAGCTTCAAGCAATTTTAAAGATGTATTTTTAAGTGGAGGGCTTATATCCATTTATGTAATTTGCCATTTTATCTATTGTTGCAGTAGAGAGAGAAGTAGTTTTTTTTCAATCAATGCTTAAAGCTTTAAAATAACTGTCCCGAGTTGGAAGTGAAATAACAGCAATAAGTCATGCCTGAAAATGTAAAATTCTTTAAATGCAATTCTAAATGTTTTTCTCTACTTTGTCCTAAAAAGAATGTTTGCAAGAAAAAGTGTTTGCAGGAATTCTTTATTTTCTGCTGATTTTTACACGCCATGAAAACCTCTATAAACCTTCCTTTTCTATTCCTAATTAACTAAAGTTTTGGAGAAACTTGACAAAATTAACCAGCAGTTCTTATTTTAACAAATCTGTATAGAAAACCTTGATGTCTTCAGTGATTGCATACAGTAAGTGAAATAAAGGATGCTTACAGCAGCCTGATAGCATTTTGTAATTGGATTACTGAAACTTTTCTGTCCCAGATGTCTCCATTAGGCATCCTTGCTGTCATAAGACAGATCAGTGGCGCAATTGATCTTTCCCCTGTTCTGTTCTATAACCGTTTATACAGCACATCCTGTGCAACCACATGGAAAATACAGATTGTATCTGCTTGAGTTCAAAGTGCTCTGAAAAAACCAATCAGTACAATTAAAGTGGGAAAGCATTGGGGTGTTTTTGTTATTTTTTTGGATCTTCAGATTTATTCTCTTCCTTTTCAAAAGTGTTTTGGAGGTCACATTTTGTTGGCTAAGCTCATGATCAGAACTGAAAAAGGAATTTTACCTGTTATTGTTTTTAGGTCTCTTGCTCTAATAAATCTGAAAGCAGGCAAAATAAAAAACTATTGTTATCTTTTCATCTAATGTGATGAGATATTATCATATATGTAATATCTTCTGTAATGTTTTGTGTGTATATCAAATGTAATAACCATTCTTTTTTTTTAATTAGGACTTTCAATAATGAGGGATTGCCATGAAATAAATTCAAAGATATTTTATAGTGATCCTCAAAGCTACATTTCAGATAGAGAAACTCATATTTTTATATGCTGTTATTACAAGTCCTTCGCATTCTAAGGAAGATAAGCAAATTGGAACTTGCATTGAATGGATTGCTTCTCTTATGATAGAATTAAAAAAAAAAACCCTGGCAATATTTTGGTAAAAGAAATAATCCCAGAAATTTGAGATGGAAAAGATTTGCCCTCTTACCAGTGCGGCCTTCTTTGTGACAGCGCTCTTCTTCATGATTACTAAAGTGGTGGCAGGACTTTTATCATTTCTCTGGGGCGACTGTTCTCCCACCTAATAGGATTTACTGTTAGGATTTTATTTTCTTCTGATGTTTGTATCTGATAATACCATTTTGGAATACCCAAAATTCCTCTTAAGCAGTTGCAGTCCCTAGCCTAATTATGCCATTCCGTTACTTTTTTTTGTTCTTTTCTTCTGAGTCTAAAGCAACTTATTTTTGAATTTCAGTCGTACTGGTTGTTAAGCTTAGCAGAGTTTGGCTGTGTTGCATAAAAAATTTGTATATCAAGTTTATAACCTAAGTGATAATTACAGTTGTGCAGTCCCTTTGTGGAATGACATTTTGAGCTCACAGAGTTGCTCAAGGTTATAGGCTATAGCATCTGCTGCCTGAAGGATAAAAGCTATTTTCTGCTCTGCTTTTAGTTTAGCTTTTTAGTAATTTCATATCACTATTGCTTCTGCTCTACTATTACAAAATTAGCATGTTCAGTTACTTTCCTTCTCCTGTTGCCTTACACAGGCCAACTAAGGGTCTAATCCTGAATCTTTCGTACTCACATTTCTGTTTAACTTTTCTGGATTTTGATGTGTATGCGTTCATGTCTGAGCCATGTAAATATCTCTTCAATGGAGATTTTTTGAGCTTGTAGAGCAAAAGTGTAGGTAATATAGTAAAAAAACCTATTTAAAGTATCAGGTTCATTTCTGGGTTTTATTTTATAACTTCTACTAAACATTTTTGTAAGCTTTATTACTTTATGAAGTGCTTTGATACTTAGGCTGTTTTTCGTGACTCATGAAAATAATTGACAGTCGTTCAGCTGATTAATTAGCTAATTTCCTTAATACAAGATATTATCAGGTCCTGCTGACTACACTTTCAGGCTTTTACGTGTATTTTGTTTCTTAAATCTTGTCAGTGGCAGAGGTCTGAGTCTGAAGTTAAGCCTTTAACTGAAGAATGTGCTGTCCTCCAGGAGTCTGTTTGTTTAGAATACCGATTTGTTATATTTGTATTGCAGTATTTTTTCTTCACTTTGCTGAAGAACGTGGTTATTTTAACAATAAATTATGAGAGGTATCTTTTTTTGGTTGGTGCTATTTAAACTTTTCTTGGTAATTGTTGCTGCTTTGCCTTTGTTTACTTCAGTGGTTCGAATTATTGCTTAAAATATTTTAGTCTTTTCCCTTCTCTTAGTTATCAACTCGATATGACCCTCCTCTACTTTTAGTAGTAAATTAGGATGAAATCTAAATTGTATTTAATCCGTAATTACTAAATTCACTGGGGTATTGATATAGTAAAAATATGAAACTTAAAATAATTTTTATTTTTAATCCTATTGAAGTATTTTAATGTGAATCTTCAGCTTTCTGTAAAAGACATAACTAGAGGCTCAGATTCTGCAAGGGAGATTAATTTAAGGGATGGTAAAACTGAGCAGACAGGATGCTTTGAAATACAGCTCCTTTCCCTACTCTGCTTTTTCAAGGTTATCTAACAGTATAAAGAAGGTATTTGAATACAAGTAGAAATCTGTTTTGACTGACAGAGATAATGTATATTTTTCTAGATACCCTAAAAGTTGCAGGGCTCGGGCTACATATAGTGAAGGAATAAATTAGCTATACCAGCATATGTCTTGGTGTTTGTCCAAAGAGAGGAATTCAAGCTACGATTAGGTGAGGCAATCTGGAGCAGCTTAGTAACGGAAGGGGCAAGGCGCCTCATCACAGGTTGCGGTACCAGCACTCTGCATAGTTGGTGATCTTGAACTAGGGAATAAGAAATGCAAAAGGATGTTTCTGAAATCTTGTCCTTCTCTAGAGCTTGGATGCTAAAGTCAGAACTGTAAGGCTGTGCAGTCTGTGCTGTCCAGAATTTGGTATAATTTCCTAATGTGGAAGTTGTCATGGTAAGTGTTGCGCAGACTTCAGCTACAGGAGGAGATAGTGGTGATAATTGTACGCTGATTCTTCAATGAGGACTTCGTACGTGGTCCTTAAAAATGATAACAATAAAAAAATGAAATAAGAATGTAATCACTCAATTAGAGTATTGCTTTTTTTTTTCTTTCTCCACGTGGTGATGTATTTATAGTAAAGGTGGTATATACTCTGGTTTCTGTTCGGATCATGTAAGGTGGTGCAAGCATGCCTTTTGATTGTGGTTTATGGAATATGGTGTCAGGGATTTCTCCTAAGATGGGACTTTAATGCTTCTAGGTTGATGAAGATTACATTGAATCCACTTCTCGTTGCTTGGCCAAACACTCTAAAATTTAAGAGAGTGCCCAAACGCACACAGCAATGTTTTATTTTCAAGCATGCTTTTAAAGTAAATCCTCTGCGATGCCTTTTACTGAGATGTTTTCGGGTATTAGATACTTTCAGATTGTGCTTAAGATCGGATGCCTAGGGGAATTCATGTGCTTGCTACCTAGTTTATCAATCTTTTTAGTGGGGGCATAGACTTGATCTCACTGCGAAGTCTGGCATGTTCAAGGGCAGGACACATTCAGGTGCCTAGAGAGCACTGAGAATTCTTCCTCCTCCTTTACTGCTCTGTTTGAGTGGTTTTTTTACACGTAGGTTATGCAACTTGGTGGTTGGATATGAAGTAGAATTGCAAGTTGCACATGCCTGTGGTTAATGAACTTCATTATCTTCTGTCCAAGGACCTAGCCAGTGAAAAGCAGATAAGCTAAACATGCAGACCTCACGTCCAGTGTAACATTACACATCCTGGTGACTTAAATGGAAATCCCATCATGTGCTTCCCTGAACACTGTGTTTTGGAAAACAAAGGCAACTTGCTGAAGTTAACTTTCCTAAAGTTGGGATTTTTTCTTATTATTGTGCTGGAGGGCAGAAAAAGTGCATATAGGAAAATAAAAACTATTAAAAGCTGTCTTGAAACAAAGAAGACATGAATTGCTGGGGATTTACATTTATTCTAGGTTTATTGTATCTCAACAAGCTATTAGCTTGTTGAGATGTTACCTTGCCTTGCCTTTTTTGAAATAGTCCTAGAAGATTTTTTTTTTTTACTGCAATAACTATACTAGCAGAATTAATGGGATATATACATAGGTTAAAATGTCACTAAGTGCAATGCTTTACTGTAAAAGCATGAAGAAGTGAAACTTTTTATTTGCTCTTATGCTTGTACCTTTCTGACCTCATTTCCAAAAAATGCTTTAGATTTTCATCAACCGTTTATGCTGCCATTACACTGTAAGAAGGCTTTCAGGCTATCTATGAATCTAGTAGTTGAGTATTGCAAAAATCAGTTCGAAGTGGATCAATCTTTATGGTGATGGATGACTGAAGTTGATAAGAATTCTTCTTATCAGCTACCAGCCATATGCCTTAAATGGAATTGCTGTTAATGGCACATAAAACTTCATTAGTAGCCAGGTTTCTCCTGCGTGTTCTCTCACCATGTCCTAGATTCTTCTAGTTTATCTTATGCCGAAATGTGCCTTGCTCAATGAGTGCACTGATCAGGTAGGAATGTTGAATCTGATCAACTTTCTTTACTATAAGCAGTTGATGTGGATTTGAGGCAAAATGCCTGTGAAATATGATGCCACACAAATTGCATGTAAATATATTAAAAAGCACACAGTAAGATACAAACATTTCTAAAAATACAAGTTTTGATCATCCAAACAAATAGGGTTTTGATCCAGCAGTAATATTGTGGTCATGCTATTTAGATGTGTCCTTTTATTACAGTTAAGCAGTAATTGTTATCACAAAATCCAGATGGCGGTATTTGGTAATTTAATTCAGGAAGTTGTTCTCATGGTATTTTTTTTTTTCTTTAAGGAAACATGACATGACCTTGCCTTAAAAAATAGTAAAAGTGTTTAGCAGGTTTAACTGTTGAGACTTAAGAGAAGCCAAGTTCAATGATGAAATGTATTCAGAAGTGAGGATCCTTAAATCTTTCAGAAATCTGTCAGAGGGTAGAAACTGGTAGTCCTAAGTTGTCTGAATTCTATATTTTTTTTTTGCATCACACTTCTAAATATTTCAGTCATAGTTTGTACTCTTGGTAACCGTATGTTGGTTCAGCTGTAATGGATTTCATTGGAAGCTTTTTCATCTTCCAGTTCTATGTCTGATTTCTACCAAACCTTCCAGCTGAAGTGGGACGTGAATGGCAGGAATTTCATTGAAGTTTCAAGGAGGACGTCAGTCTTAGTGAGTTTAATCTAAATTCAAGATGTAGGACTGTTATGCCTCTTATTTGTCCGCAGCAGGTGGATTCAGTTATTGACAATGTGACAGTGCTTTGAGTGGGTGAGGCAGAAATTGTTCTGAAATTGACAGGAACGGTGCATATTAATGCTGAACTGAAGTTACTGTGTAAATATTTTCCTTCTGTTTGAGATACTTTGTCTTCTAAGCTAGGTGTGGATAGAAGTTCTTGTCTATGTTTATAAGCTTTCTTCAAATTTCTGTTTATTGATAGCAGTGCACTAACTGCTTTAGTGGGCAATTTGTTTAGAAACTAAGATAAAACATTATTAATATCCACTGGACAGGCTCCAGATACTATCATTGGTTTTCATTTCCTTTTTTTTTTGTTTGGGGCATTGCTAATCATTTTCCACTTAAAATGCACAGTAGGCTTTCTCATTTTTCTATTTGTTTCCTCTAAGGTGGATAAATCAGTAAATGCAGATAGATTTATATATACATGTATGCACATGCATGCACGCATGCGTACCCACACACTGGTTTGCCTTGGTCTATATGAAATAGCATTTACCTTTGTGTTGACAGCTGTGAGTTCTTATCTTCCTATAACTCTAAACTTAGATCCTGTAAATGATCAAAGTGCTTTACCCAGACCTCATGGATAATGTAGCTTTCAGAGTAAAATTTTCATCTAAGATGCTTTTATGTAACTGCATATTTGTTCTGGAGGCTGCTACCATTATTCAATTTCTTTAAAAGTAATAGGCACCTGAAGTTCAGCTTTTGCACATATGGAGGACAATCCTCATCTGATTTGGTATCTTGTATTTTATCCCATTCATAGAATCATTTAGGTTGGAAAAGACCTTTAGGATCATTGAGTCCAACTGTTAACCTAACACTGTCATGTCCACCACTAAACCGTGTCCCTCCGCACCACATCTACCCGTCTTTTAAATATCGCCAGGGATGGTGACTCTACCACTTCCCTGGGCAGCCGGTTCCAATGCTTGGCAGCCTTCCAGTGAAGAAATTTTTCCTAATAGCCAATCTAAACTGTCCCTGGCGCAACTTGAGGCTGTTTCTTCTTGCCCTATCGCCTATTACCTGGGAGAACAGACTGACCCCACCTTGCTCCGACGTCCTTTCAGGTAGTTATAGAGAGCGATAAGGTCTCTCCTGAGCCTCCTTTTCTCTTTCCTTTGTTTCTGTGCAGAGAAAGTAGGCGTTCTTAAGTCATTGTTTGCTATGAACTTGTAACATTCACAGTAGGATTTAATTTTTCAATTAAATGTGACATTGCAACCTTTTATGCAGTAGCATTGTGGTTAGAGCGTGTCCGGGAAACTGAAATAGTGGGAGCAGTTGGTATTCATTTGGTTTCTGGGAAATGATATCCTGCTTCACAGAAAGTACCCTAAAGGCTTGGCTGTCTGTTGTGCTGGGTGCTTGGATCCTCTTAAGGTGGTCTGCATTATTGTTTTAATTCAAAAAGCAGGCTGCTGCTGTGAAGCGAATCAGTTGTTTTCCCCCTGCAAGGCATTGTTTGCACTCTGAAATGGTCTCTTGAGTGTGTGAACTGGATTCTATTACTGAAATTAAACTGCACTCCAGAAATGCAGGTAATGCACTCCAATTACTAATCCACATTCAGTGCTTGGAACCAATTTAGAATTAGTTTGAAGCAAAATCCAGCAGGGTGTGGGTATTAAGGTTTCAGCACCAGCTATTTTCTTCTACAGGTGTATTTGTTCTCATTGCACTACTTGCTGATACCGATCTAGTCAGACTGTCCTCTTGCACAGACACAGAGCTTCAGAGAAGGTTTCAGGATTCACTGGGCCACAGAGGAGTGACAAGAGGGAAGATAATTTTCTAGCTGAATGATGATCATTTGGAAGAGGGAAGTCCCAGGTTCCCATAACTATTTATACGTTTAATCCAATAACTGTTTAGTGTAAAACATTGTAATACAATCTGTTCAAGTAGATTTACTCGTCTACCATCTGGACATGAGTGCTGCCTGCCAAACGTGTAAGTTGGGGACCACACGGAGGGCAGTGAAAGAAATCAAGGTTACTTTTAAGTAGTGAGAGTCAGGATGACCTCTGTACGCTCACTTTCTCCACCTAAACTGCTATCACCTTCTCAGTTGTAACTGTCTGTGGCGGTGACTGAAAGAAGTAAATGTAGAGCGCGCTGTGCCCAGTGCTCAAAGTGACAGCCCCTGAAAATTTAGAAGTAATGGGGACCTTGCTGGGAACGTAAAGGTGCTCAAATTTGTGTTTTTATTTTGTTATTCTAGGCTGCGTGTATATTACAAGAATATTGAGGAGGGGGACGTTACACAATCTGGATTGTAAGTACCTGGTGGCAGGCAGGAGAAGCCTTTTCAAATCTGGAATTGCTAGCTCTGGTCTCTGTTCCTGATAGCTGTAGATCAAAATTCCTTAGTTAACTAAGTGCCGGGTTACCTCTACAGATACCAAGCAAAAGAGAGTATAGCACACGATTAGGGTGGTGTTTGATTTAGTTTATAGGTGGTCAAATACCACCGTATTCGGCTTGGTTTTGATGGAATGCTAGATGGGGGAGAGGCACTGAAACTGATGTTTATTTTAGTGCAAAATATTTTATACTGTAGAAAAAATACTAGTAAGTGAGCTACGCCAGAAAACAATGAGGCCTGAATTTATCCCACTCTAGGCTTTTAGTTGAAATATTGTTATTGGAGGTTTAGCAACCTTTAGTACCATCAGTGGCGGTACTGATGGAGATGGTTCCACCTATGTAAGAACTGAATGGTATTTCCAGCCTCAGCCCCTTCATAAATTTAGGACAAATATGCTGATGCCTTAACCATGATCATTTTACAAGAGTCTTAAGTGAGCTATATTGCTTAGATTTTAAGTCCAAGTATATATTGCATATTCAGATAACATGTAGTTTCATAGAAAGTAGAACTTTCATCTTTAATTGTGTTCCACTTGTTCCACCATGTTCAAGTGATAGAATGACTGTTATGTTAGTGCATTAGTCTATTGGCGTGTATCTTAAGTGATTCAGAAATCTATCTGAAGCTGTTCAGTTATAGCAACATCAGTTTTTTGAGCAATGACTGTATTGTGCTCTCATGCAGAACTCATGCTTGTTTGGCTGTGAGAGAGAAAATTACAAGTTCATTAGCTGATACAGCAGCTTTGTTTTCCAAAGTAATTTGAAGTCTGTACTTCTCCCAAGAAATGAAAAATGGAACTTTTCCTTAATTTAATGAGCTGTTTTCACAGTAGAACTGTTCTGGAGGAAACACATTTTTACTCGAGTCTTTACAGTGAGTATTGAGTCTACAAAGAGTTAAAGAGCATGCTTTAAAAATGAGCTTAGGGAGACACTTTCAGCAGGTTTTCATCACTTTGTCACTTTTTCTAAGAACAAAAAATACATAGACCTTTAGAAATTTGATTTCAGATTAATTTTGGAAGTTAATTTCAGAAGGTCAAAATTTAGACTTCGTGATATGTCCATGTTTTTCTGAGAAAGCAACATTATTTTGGTAGACATTCACATCAAATTTTTACTTTTCTAATGTAGATACTAATTCCACTTCCAGTTTCCTCAATGTGAGTTCTTCAGTTACCCATTGTAAAGTACCTGAATTTTTAATATTCAACACAGAACTTAATGCTGGGTGTGGGTGTTAAAACGGCTGTTTCTTAACATGTTTAAACCATTAGGCTTCCTGACCACTTGTACCGTCTTGATTTAGCATTCAACAATGAACTTCTGCTTTAGTCTTACTTAATTGCACTTTTTTATTTAGATCAAAATTATGTGCTGGTCTCTATGAATAGTCTTAAACTACTCAGAAGTAGATCTGAAACTACAAAGTAATTATTTTATGTTAAAAGGATTAAGGGCTTTATCTATCACCAGAGATTTTCTGCCTCCTGTTGAACCACAGAATCCATTCATTAATTTAGCACCGTGCTATGTCCTTTGTCTTCTAACTGAATGACTTACCAAGGACGGTAGTATTCTGATGAAAGGTACTCCTGCTTAAGGAATCGCGTAATAGTTCTGTCCCTTAATGCATGGGTAATTGGAAGTAGGTAAGAACTTCGTCTGGGTGGCTGACAGAGGAAAAAGGAAAACTTTATAAAAGGTTTTGTTGTTTGAAAATGTTGAGGTACTAGTCACAGAGAAGAAGAATGCTAAATTTAATGGTTCTATCACACTTTTGTGTGGTTTTTTTCCTCCTGAGAAATAGAAATTGCTAGGAAACTCTGACAATAAAGTGACCAATAAAAGGATGGCATAATAGAACAAAACTGTGGAGAATAAATGTCAGAGATGGCAAAGAATGTATGAGTAACTATTAGTAATAAAATGGCAGTGAAATAATGTGAGGATAGATGAAGATTTTTCTCACAATGAGAGCATTAGTCATGATCAAAAGGAGTTTGAAAAAAGTATTAGGACACATAATACTCTGAAACATACATTAACACAGGGATAATGGGTACAATATACAAATTGCCTAATTTTTAAAAGTGGAGCTTACACTCAATTAATTTTGATGCTTTCAAAACTTACTTTATTGCCTAGTATTTCTAACTTTGTTTTAATTGTTTGTGGAATCTTTTTACTGAAATATGTTACTGAAAGAAAAAGAGGATTGCTTTGTGTATGATGAAAGGAGAGAAAGAAAAATCAGCAGTCTAAACTTGCATCCAAACTTTTGTGATTAGGTAGTTGTGTCATCTGAACCTTTCTGTATTATAGTTTTTCATTTCTAGCTGTACTGGGTTTATGTGGCAAGGTTTTGGTAGCGGGTGGCTTCTGTGAGAAGCTGCCAGAAGCTTCCCTCATGTCTGACAGAGTCAATGCCAGTTGGCTCCAAGATGGATCCACCGCTGGCCAAGGCTGAGCCCATCGGCGACGGTGGTAGCACCTCTGGGATAACACAGTTAAGAGGGGGAAAAGTTGCTGTGCAACACCCTCAGCAGTCAGAGAGGAGTGAGAATATGTGAGTGCAACAACCCTGCAGACACCAAGGTCAGTGAAGAAGGAGGTGCTCCACGCACCAGAGCAGAGATTCACTTGCAGCCCATGGTGAAGACTGTGGTGAAGCAGGCTGTTCCTCTGCAGCCCATGGAGGCCCACAGTGGAGCAGATACGAACCTGCAGCCTGTGGAGGACCCCATGCCAGAGCAGGTGGAAGCCCAAAGGATGCTGTGACCCCGGGGAAAGCCTGCACTGGGGCAGGGTCCTGGTGGGACCCGTGGCTCCATGGAGAGAGGAGCCCACACAGGAGCAGGTTTGATGGCAGGACTTGTGAGCCCATGTTGGAGCAGTCTGTTCCTGAAGGACTGTACCCCATGGAAAGGACCCACGCTGGAGCAGGGGAAGAGTGTAAGGAAGGAGGAGTGGCAGAGACAATGTGTGATGAACTGACCACAGTCCCCCATACCCCATCCCGTGGCACTGCTCAGGGAGGAGGTAGAGAAATCGGGAGTGAAGTTGAGCCTGGGAAGAAAGGACAGGTGGGAGGAAGGTGTTTTAGTTTTTATTTCTCATTACCCTACTCTGATTGGATTAGTGAGAAAATAAATTAATTTTCCCCAAGTTGAGTCTGTTTTGCCTGTGATGGTAATTGCTGTGTGATCTCCCTGTCCTTATCTTGATCCACGAGCCTTTTGTTATATTTTCTTTCCCCTGTCAGGCTGAGGCGGGGAGTGATAGAAGTGGTGGGTATGTGGTGGATAGTCAGGGTCAGCCCTCCGCACTAGCAAAGGAGAAAATTGTGATTTGTCCTTGCTATGAAGTAGAATTTTTATTAATTTGAAATTTTTTTTTTTGGGTGGCAAGTCATGAAGAGCAGTGTTCTGCTTTGGAATCTTTCCTTTCTTGTGTTATAGTAGATTGTCCATTAAAATGACTAGGTTATGTCGCTACTGTTGTCTACGTAAAGTGCTGTAGGTATTTGCGGTCATCTTTGATAGGTACCATTAATGCCTTTAAAATACACACCTGTTCAGAGAGGCAGGTTGACTGATATTTTTGGGGGGGCAGGGAAGGAAAGCTTACAATTAATTTCTTCATCCTGAGAACAATTTGATCGTGAAACCAAAGTGAGCTTTCACTAATCTCAAGTGAAATAATGAAACAAGGTACTACTTTCTAATATCCTTGGAGGAAAATATAGTTTGCTATTTCACCCTCTCCACTTGAGAGGGAGTCATTGCTAAGACTGACCCTAATGTTAAAGCATCATCTGGAGGCATGAGATGTTTGAATCAATTTTTAGATGTGTAACTGGTTTCCTGTGTAACTCTGCCCCATCTTCTTCGTTACTTGTCCATTTTATAAAATGTAAAGTTTGGTACTTCTCTTTGCTCCTACTTTTTCTTCTTCATAGCGAAGAAAAGGATCTGTTAAGCAAATAAATTGCTTTTATTGTTTTTGAGGTATGAGAGCACAAATTCTTCTTGGAAAAAGTAACAGTCTTTTTTTTTTTTTGGTATGTGCTCTGTGCTATGTAATTCTGTAAATTCAGAACCTTTAAAAGCCTTCAGATTTTTTTTTTTAAAACAGGCTACTTGAAAAGTCCACCTTTCAGCCAGTTCAGCTCTCTAATATTAATGATTTTGATATTTTAATGCCTTTATTAGTAGCATGCAGTACGCGTCAAATTTAGTTAATTTAATTTTGGAAATAAAAAGTGCTGTAAGTGCTCATGATACGTTTTGCCAATCCGCAAAAGCACTGTTAAATCTATAATCGAAAGGATTTATGAAACCTTATTCTGTATGTTATGAAATTTCATGAAAGCAGAGGAAATGGAATGTACAATAAAAGTCCATCAGATATACAGGGGTGCACATGGTCAAACAAAACCAACTTCCCCTTATGTCTTTTGAATCACTATCTGTGATTTTTTTAATAGTAACATATTTGAAAAGAAAAGCCTGGATTTTTTTTTTCCCTCCTAATTTTTGACACTTTTATCAATGACTTTTTTGTTGTGCCATGTTAAAAATTACCTTTAAAGGAAATGCAGGAACAAGATTACATCCAGATGGTTGGCTGCTTTATGAATGAATGTGTAATATTATGTACATACTGCTTCGAAATACTTAAAACAGCAGTCCAAAGAATTAAGTGATTTTTGTCATCACTTCTGTATACCACTTGAGTTGTGAAGAAAAGTGTGTGCGAACTAATAAATTGAAGGAAATTCTGAACTTCTCTAAAACCAGTTTCCAAGATGCAGAGGACCTGCTGATGGTGTAGATTCCTTTAGTAACATTTCGCAATTCTTTTAATAATGGAGGATGGATGACGAGTATTCTGTCCTCTTTCCTTCCCTCTTTAAGAAGACTGTAGGCTTCACGTTACTGAAACAAGACCCTGGGTTAAATTAATGTAGATAACATTCATGAAAAAAGGAAAAGAGTAAGTGCTAAACAAAAGGGGTTACAGCCCTTTTCGCAAACACTTCTTTTTGGCAACAGTTTTTGAAAGTGACTTTCATGTACCCTTGCTGCTCTTGGTTGGATATGGAATCACTGTAAGCAAATACTGGAGGTGACATCTGATCCTGTGCTTTTTTCCTCCATCCTACTTTAAACTCTTCACTGCATACATTCAGCAAGCCAATGCAATGTTATAATTAACACACTTTTCCCCACCTGCCTTCTGAGATATCTTTTGTATGGATAAGTTTAATTAAATTAAATTTTTGAGTCAGATCTTGCTTACATCTCAGTGATGATTTTGCTGGAGTTCAGTTTTAACAAATGTTAATTTCTTTTTTTTTCCTGCTTGTCTGTTTGAAGTGGGGAAAAAAAATGATGTGCAGAATGTAAACTTTGACAATATCAGAATCTTTCACACAGTCTTGAAAATGTATTAATGCAAGGATGCTTATTTATCTATTTCTACCCAACTCTAGCCATAGTGCTCGCTTTCTTTTATAAAATGGTTTCCATGTAGTTTAAGCACCTTATTGGAATCTCTTTGGGCTACATAGTATATCATCTCTTGATTAGCCAGTTCAGTTATATAAAGTAGATTACATGGTTGGTTGTTTTTTTTTTTGACATTAATGGAGACTTCATGTACCAAGACAAGCCCAGTGGGTTTTGCCTATATAGCTGCCATGGGTCAAATATGGTTATCTTCGTGATAACCAAACGGATGAAAGAGAAGGGAAATACTTCCATACCAATACCAACTATCTATCTTGTCTAGAGGATCACTGCCAGAGATGTGAATAAGAAAATTAAAATGATGCTTGGAAAGTAGGAAGTGGTATATTTTCCAAATTAAAAAAGAAATAATAAAAAATGCTGATACAGAACTGAAAACTGATTGTCTGTCCAAATCTTACCCACTGTCTCATTCTGCCCTTTCATAGTGGCCAAACTAATTTGCCACTTCCTTTCTAACTGTTATTGTTTCTCAGAGCTAGGAATAGAATCTAGGCTTCCTATCAATATTCTCTCGTTGATAGCAATGAAAGCCGGGTTGGGGAGGGGGGAGTAACATCGGAGAAATGTTTCATTTCCTTGGGAGGCTGGGCTATGTAGAAGTGGCTAATTACAACTTGTGTTGCTCAATAGCATCTAACATATTGAGGTTTTTTTTAATCCAGGGCATTCATTCTGAGGTCAAGATGTTCAAGACTTTGCAGTTATGAAGTTAGAATTATGATTTGATGGTGTAGAATTCACTCAATGCAAGATAAAAGAACATGGGGTTTTTGTTTTCATCACGTGATTTTTGGGACAGTTCATTGATTGATGCACTTAACACAATTTATGGATATAGAGTATACAACGGGATTTCTAGATTAGAACTGTCTGATTAGCAAAAAGCTGTAAGGGTTGAGCTTTTAATTGTGAATTTGAGCGATGGCCAAAATGGCAGCATATCTCATTTGCATAAATTTCCATTGTCAACATAAGATACATTTTCCCCTTTACATACCAGTATCGATGGAAAGTATACCATGCTTGTCCTAGTATAAGGTGGACTTTTACATCAGCAGCCCCTGCTTTCCAGATATCCATGAGCAATGTTTTAGAAAGTGAAGATATAGTAACAGTCAAACTCATCTCCACTTGGTCAGTGGCACCATTTTCTAATTCCATGAGTAATTACTGTAACTGATTTCTCACTTAAAGGTTAATACAGGTATTATTACAAATCATATTGAAGAATAGAAATATTATAACAAGCATGTCTCAGCATTCTTCAAAAGTTTGATGTAATGCCAGGAATAACTTTTCTCTTTAATTCCCCTGCAGGTGTAGATTTTTATGAATTTCTTCTGCAGTTAGAAATATTGCTGCACTGCAGTACTGAATTTTTATTTAAATGAATAACAGTAGTTTTTTGTGTCTTTATGTTCACAAGAGAATGTTATGTTTACACAGATTCTTATGAGTACAAATAAGATGAGCAGAAAGATGTGTGGGCGCTCTTCCAATTTCATATTGCCTATATTTTTCCTTGTTTCCATTATTTTCAAGTTTGGGATAGATGTCAAGTCTTGTACCAGTACAAATAACTGCTGTATGTAGTGTGGCTCCAGAAGTCATAAGGCAGTCATATAAACAGCCACAAGGAATAGCAAAAAGTCATTCTGACCTGTAAGTTGTGATACAGACAGCTCAGAGAAAGTTTCTGCATTTCACTTATACGTATTTGGGAATGCACCTACGACAGCCCTGTCCCAAAAACTGTGGTGGGAGGGTGGATATCCATGAGTTGATATTATACAAAAAAATTTCTCAAATGGATGCGTGGCGCATCCCCTCTTAAACAAAAGTGCACCTTTGAATTTATGTTGTGAGAAAGTATATGCATGGCTGTTTCAGATTTCCCTTTCTGAATGTTTTATTATTCATAGCTTTATTGAGTTGGCTGAGAATTTCAGCAAACTGATTCTGAAATAAGATGAAAAATTCTCCAAAGCTCTCAATGTTCAGTTTATGCTATGATGTACTTTACTGTTGTCTCAGGTCATGGGCTGCTGTTGGCTCCTTTTCCTCTGCATTTCCAGTATCTTCCCGGTTGGATTTTTGGGTGCATTTCAAATACGTATTACTTAACTTAACCGTTGCGTATTCCTGGTTGTAGATTTGCCTCTTTCCGTGGGAACTCCACATGCTGAGCAACAGCATCTGTGTGTCTTGCAGCTGCCCTTGCTAAGGGGCAGGCGGGCAGCTTACACTCAACTGCAATGGAAATAATTCGTCCTCTGAATTTCTTTGTTGATAAAAATATGTCCCTTAGGTAGCATGGGCACCAAGAGTAGAGAGTTACTTCTTTCAGATTCAGCTGTTTGGGTACATGAACTATGTATGTTTAACCCTGAAAAATGGATTGAAATCCTCAGTCTTGCACACTTACAGACTGATGGGAAGGTGTGCAAATTGTTGCTGCAGCAATATGAGGACTATAAAATTACAATACAAAATTAAACAATTTGTAAAAATTGTACAATTTGATAATTTAGAAGAAGGCTTCTAATTGTTCAAAATTTGTGGGGCCATAAATTACATTAGCAGATCACTTCTGAACTCTCTTAGGAAACTTTTGATGTCCAATTCTTCAAAAAGTTCTAATCAAACCATTTTTGTAGGCAAGTATTGTGTATGGTAAAACTAATGAAAATACATATAGCCCTAGGTATTTATTATTGACAGGATACTATGTATTATATCTGCCAAAGAGCTATGTATTTAATTCTCTAGTCATACACCAAAATGTAAACGGGTTGGTCCAGATTATTGCCTCCAATACTCCGTTCATTTTGGTGATGGTAAATACCCAGTAAAGTTGTCAAAATAGTGCAGTGTGAACAGATCTAAGGTCTCATATGGTTATGTAGGCTACTCTTTTGTTCTTAAGAGTTTCTCAGGGAAAAGCAGCATCGCTTCTACATTCGGGTTGGTGGCTGCTGAAATGGTCTCTTGGTGATATGGAGAGAGTTAGATGTTCTGTGTTTTGCAGGCTGAACCTGACCTGTTAGAACTATCCGTGTGGTTCCACTGGTGCTCTCGCCCTTCGCCTTTCTTGCAGTTCCTGGGACTGTACCGTACTGGGGTCAGATGTCTTTGTACTGCAGAATTGCCTGTGTTGCCACATGAAGGATACACTGGATCACATAACAAATACTTGAAATAATTTAATCTAAACTTGCCATTTACAAAAACTTACCAAAGCACAAAGTGGTATTAATTTTTTGAGTATATGACAATAATATATATCTTATGTATGCGCAGTAGATACATACTCACATGAAACAATGTATTATAATAGTCCTTCGATAATGGCTGAAAACACTAGTGTGCTGTTCCTGTTTTACGTAAAGAATCCTGTTTTTAAGGAAAATCAATCCTGTGCTTCAATTTTGGGCTTCTGAGAACAACTGTCAAAATTAAAAGAAATATTCTTTATGGCCTCCCCACCTTGGTATCTCCCAGAATGTCTTCTGTCTTAGGTGTAGTCAGATACATTATACTTAGCATTTTTCACAAAAAAAAAAAAAAATCTTTTATAAGGTAGATATGAAATGGAAGTAAACCAATCTCTCCCTCATATTTCAGGTCGGCTTCTTTTGCATTCAGGGTATATCCCTGTTCTTCCCTTGCTTTAGTCTCTCTAGTCATCCTTTTCTCATGTTAAAACTGTATAAATATTTTAGTTTCTGAACCATTTTCTCTTGGGTTAATTTTTACAAAAGGGTGAGTAGTTTACTAAGAGTTCTCCTATTTTTTTTAAATTATTTTGTAGAAAGGGCAAATTTAGACCATTGAGAATATTGCTCAGTAATATGTCTGTGTATCTTCCAGAGAGATAGGGCATAACAGTTACCCACATAACACTACGGGTTTGACAGGGAGAGGTGTGCCTTATTTTTAATGGCACCGTACAAACAGCAAAAAGTCACGCTTTCTAGTGAGGCTTCGCAAGGAATAAAATGTGTGTGGGGTTTGGGGTTTCTTTGGTCTGATCTTCTTACTTGCTGCACGTCCTTGCATAGTCTCAATTATTGGATGCTTATTCTTAGTAAACAAATTAAGGAATAGTCCAATCAGTAGGTTACTCCTGTGGTAACTAAAGTAACTTGGTTTAAGTGGAACTGGAGGTATGTAATGAGTGCATCTTAGATACGTTTCTGTGATACAGAATGGCATTTCCAAGTTCAGGTTACTTCATCCTCTAGATAATACTTAGATCTTTTAATAAATGTGCCATCTCAGCAGATATTCGTCTTCATGTGTCTGGTAGTCATCCTGACCTATCATTTCTCCTTGAAATTCCCCTATGTACTCAGAATAAATTATTTCCTAAATTTTTAGTAGGGAAGGCAATTACTCTATAACAACTGTTGCTTGTTGTGTTGGCTTTAAATGACTTCAGATCAGAAAATGATTCATCTTTTCATCATTCGGACTGTTTTTATTGACTATCTTTCTTTTGTTCTTGTTACCCCTTTCTGTGTAATTCTCTTGGAGCAATGTAGTATCTGTGTTGTCCTTTGATATTTGTATATAAAACCTGTAAATAAAAAAAAAGCATAATAGTAGATCAGTCTGTAATAACTTCATGTTTCCTCTGATAGGGATTTTGCAGATTTTTCAAATTTCTAGAACTAACTTTCAACTCTTCCATTACCGTTTTCCATTGTCTTTTTTCCCCTGTTTTTTCTTTTCTTTTCAAGGTAGAACTTGTCTTCCAAACACCCTGAGTTTTTATGAAATGCAGAGTCACCAGCTGCAGTCTCAAGTCATGACAAAGTTACTTTTTTTTTTTTCCTTCCTGTGACTATGTTCATATTCTGCTTAACCAGAAAGTCTTCTTATTTCCTTCCTGTATCCCAGCAGTTTTGGGGGTTTTTGTGTGTCTGGATTGCGTCTTACCATTTAGTTCCTCTTTTAGGTTTTTGTTGTTAGCTTTTTTGTTTTCTCTAGAAATGGAATATTCTTATATTTGATGGACATTTGATGCCTGTTCAACAAACTCCATCCTGGAATGTTTGTGACTGCCCTGGGGAAAGTTATTCATGTATTTTCTGCCAAAAGATGTTCTCTAAGTCTGTTCAAAGTCAAATTTCGGACTGCCTCCATTCACTTCCTGTGTTATGTTGTGTTTCTTTTCCCTTGAGTGTTAGAGTGCATTTTTTTTTCCATTCTATTTCTTCATGTTGCAACTCACAACAGTTCTACTTTTTTCTCCATACGATTTTTTTCCTTCATATGTTTTTTGTCACATTTTTGTGATTAACTAGATATTTTCTTTATAGCCTTTGGTTTCATCTTTCCCATGTTCTTCTGAAATATTTTGAACATTTTCTCAAGAATTTTATTCTTTTTTCTTTTTTACTTCTCCTCTTTTTGATATTCTCCTTTTCTTGCTATGTACAGATGGATTTTAAAAGTTGTTTCCACGATCTTTTTTATATCTGCTGTTCTAAGATTGTCACATTTTGCTGTCCTTTAAGGAGAGAACTAAGTGAAATAACAAGGTGGAATGAGTCAAATTTTGATGTATCTGAAGAGATCTGTATTGTTTGGATTTTTTTTTTTTTTTATTTCCCCCAGAATCTCAGTGTCATCCCTCTGAATTTGTTTGGGGTGGGGGAGGAGGGCTCGTCTGTAATCATTACGGTATCCGGAGACAAATGTGGAAAGGAATCAAGGGTTTGAGTTCAGTATTTGGTACTCATCTCCTCTTTGTTCTGATTTGTATGGTCTATTCTAAAATCAGAGACCATGTGCGCATTGGTGCTGGTACTTATGCAAATATATCCTGTCAGTCAGGACCCAAATAGGCTCAGTTTACGGCATTCAAGAAAAGTTAGGTCATCCTTCCTCCTGGTTTCCATCAGCGGATGTCAGCCACTGTTTGAGTTCTTCCCGATTGCTGAGTTGACACAGAATATTGCATTGGCTCTTACTTCTGTTATTTGTTTCTGCCTCACATCAGCTTTTCTTCAAAGTCTACACCCCTTACAAGTGAAGACAGAAATTTAAGGATTATTTATTTATTTATTTATGGGCTTTTAAGAAGTCAACTTTCCCTAAAATCAAAACGTCCATTTGCTTCTAGGTTGATGAAATCATCATCTTAGGAAGCTAGCTTGTGGCTTACACTGCAGAAAGAAATACCAAAAATTTGCTTTCGAGTTGCTATCTGGTGTGATTCAGGTTTTCTCTGTGAAAACTCCTAGTAATACTGGTTTGATTGTTGGCATATACTTAAATTCCGTGTGCTCTCCTGGTGTTTCCATTCACTGCAAAGTGAGAACAAGGGTAAATTCTTGAAGTACCACTATTACTATTTCTAACTGTAAGATACTAAAGGACTTTTATCTTTACAGATACTTGACACAGATTGTTAATCTGAAAGATTAAATGTTTTATTAATTCTGTTGGACCTGGCTTTTCTAATCATGACATAAAGTGAAGAAGTTCTGAAAGATTCACAATTCTGTTTCTCTGTGACCACCTTTTGTCTTTGAGATTTATTAGGTTCCTTGGGTTTGGCTTGAAGGTCTTCATTGTGAGTCACAGCTCTTGAGTTTGTGCATCTTCCCTGAAAATTCAGAATAGGCTGCATGAATTATCTCTATAAACTTTTTTTTTTGTTGTTTGCTACACTTGAAGAAGAAAAATAACTGGGACGACATGGTGTGCAATGCTATCAAAGCAAAGGTGATCTCTGTTAGATACTTTTCCTCTCCAGTCCTCATCGCAGTTCCCTGGTATGCACAAAGCGAGTAATCGATTTTGATCTCATCATGATCACTCTCAGCACTAATCTATAAAAGGGATGATTCTCATTCATTAAGCTCTAATCGTTGCCTCTCGTGTTATCCATTTATTGACAGGAGCCCTTATGGAAGTGATTTTTGTCCTGTTGCTGTGGTCTGAGTGAAATGGTTCAGATGATATCTCTTTCCAGAACAGCAAACTGTGCTCCATACTGTGATAATCAGAAGAAATCTTTTTTTGTTTTTACTTCCTTTCTGAGCAGTGGTGAAAAACTACCTTGTGCTTTTAATATTTTATAACATCAAATCAGCTAGGATCTCGATATGAGATGGGTAAGAATGGCTTAACTCATTCAGGCTGAGATCACCTATTCCTGATATTTATTTATTTCTTTTTTTTTCCTCAAAAGCATCTGCAAATGGATGCCTAAGGAGGGAAAGCGTTACCCCCTTAGCAGCCCATAGTCTCACACCTTTCAGCTGTCTTCAACTCTGGTTTTCTTGAGTCTAAAGTTTTCCGCTAATGGATCTCTCTCTAAGGAATGCTTGGTCATGATTAATTCAGCAGTCCCAGATCTTGCATCTCTTTTTCCATGCTTTGCAGAATGAGGCTATTAAGGAATCTAGATCTGTAGTTACAACGGTATCTGGAGAAGATTGACCTGGCCCCAAACTGAGAGTATCTTATCAGATGTAAATTCTGCTGTTGTGTGCCTTCTGTTGCAGAAGTGTGTTCTTAATCCAGAGATTGGTAAAACCATGCATGAAATAGTTTGTTTAGTTTTTATGTTCATTCATATACTAGCACAAAGAATTTCTAATCTGACAAGCTTGGCTGAGGAGCTCAGGCAAGTCTTACGGCTCACGCCTTCTCATAGAATCATAGAATCACTCAGGTTGGAAAAGACCTTTGGGATCATCAAGTCCAACCATCAGCCCCACTCTACAAAGTTCTCCCCTACACCGTATCCCCCAACACCACATCTAAACGACTCTTAAACACATTCAGGGATGGTGACTCCACCACCTCCCTGGGCAGCCTATTCCAGTGTCTGACCACTTGTTCTGCGAAGAACTTTTTCCTAATGTCCAGCCTAAACCTACCCTGTTGCAGCTTGAAGCCATTCCCTCTTGTTCTGTTGCTAATTACCTGTGAGAAGAGACCAGCACCAACCTCTCTCATTTTACTACTCTTTGCCAAGTATTTTGGTGTCGAAGAAAGTGAGTGCTTTGCTTTTCTCCTATCATCTAGGGTAGGATTTGTCCATTAGACATTGCTCTGAATTTACTTAATAGAGTTACTATTCAAAACACCTTACAGCTAGCTTGCTCCATAGCTAATTTTTTCTTTTACAAGAACCTGTTGTGGCAGGCAGTAGATTTTTTTTTTCTTTCTCTCTTTTAGCCTTGAGTACTGAATGAAGTGAAACTGCCAAATCAGTCTAGACTCAAACTTACGTTTTAGCATGCACAAATTTGATTGCAATGATGACTTTACCACCTCTGTCGAGGTTTGTTCACATCTTTAGAATACTTGCTTTCATATCTTAATCAGTGTTGCATGGAAATACATTCTTCGCAAAAAAAATATGTTCTTCACAGAGGGTCATCATTGTTAAGAGCAAGATTCTCCTTTTCCCACTATACACTGCACCAAGGCTCTGCCAAAATATTGGCCTCTACTTAAGATGTGAAAAAGCCCATTCTCTTGCTGAAGGATATATTTCTTTCAGGATCATTCAGTTGATATTTGGACCTTTTATTGTTGATGTTCTTAAATTGTGAACAAAGTCTTTCAGGTTTCTGAGACTGAGAGCACGTAAGTAAGATTGAGCTGAGAGTAAATTTGTGGTCATTTGGCCTTTGAGTTGGTCACTATCCTTTTGTCTTGAAACAGATTGAAGGTTGCAAAACTGGACTGCATTTTACTGTTACAATAAAGATACGGTTGGTTCTTTCTATGCAATATACTGACGTACAGATAGCTGATGTGGCATGTCAGACTTAGCCAGTTTTTCAGACGGTGTGAGTTTTATACTCTACATGCTCTGAGTGGAGATTCTTCCCTCTTGTGGACAACTGTGCTCCTGCAAGTCATGCAGTTTCTGAATTGGTGAAAGGGTAGAGCTGCTGTTTTGGTGGTTTTTTTTTTCCAAACTTTTTCCCATGAAACATGAGGTATGGACATGTTATCTGTAATCTAGTATTTTGCATAGTGAAAGGACAAGCGGCGAGGCCCACAAGATGCAGCAAGAAGGCAATTTTCACTGGATATTGAGGGGAAAAAAACAATATTCACAATGAAGAGGGTGCCCAGGGGGGTTGCAGAATCTCCATCCTTGGAGCCTCTGTCCTTGGAGGACAAGGCCCTCAGCAACCCAGTGTAACTCCTGAAGCTGGCTATGATTTAGCCATGATTTGAGGAGGGGGTTGAACAGGATGACCTCTGGAGATCTCTTCCTACCACACTTTAAACCATGATTATGTAATACATAGGATAATCTTGGTTCTTAAGGAAAGATTGAGCTACTTATACTCATTTTCAATAATGGGTACTTTATGCAAAGACAAAGATTTTTTTTTTAGAAGTATTAAAGATAAGATAGGCCTTATTTTTCAACATTGCAACTAGATGACTAAAATTAATTCTTCTCACAACTTAAATGAAAGTCATTACTTACTACAAAAAGTTCTAATGAGAATAACTGAATAAAAATTTTATGCATTTGAAAAGCATAATATATGCTGATACATTAAATACTGATACATTGACTTCTTTTGAAGAAGGAGTAATGGAGTCCCTCAGCCTGCTCACGATGCTGTTCCTACTGCAGGCCAGGGTGCTGCTTTGCCACAAGGGCTTGTTGCTGGCTCAGCGTTCAATTTGTTGTTCACTAGAATCCCCAAATCCTTTTCTTTCCAGCCGGTTGTCCCCTAGGGTGTGCTCGTGCATGGGTTTTTCCTCACCAGGTTTAGAAGAGTGCATTTCACATTGTTGAACGTGAGATTTCCGTCAGCCCATTTCTCCAGCCTGTCGAAGTTCTTCTGATGGGCAGCATAATCATCTGGCGTATCAACTACTCCTCTGAGTTTTGCTTTTCTAAGTTAAAGATTCTGTAGCAAGTATGAGATCTTTAAAGACCATAATTCTAAACTTATGCTTATTTTTATTGTCTCAAAACTGACCATTTCTGCTTGCATGGCTCTTATGCATCTTTTTAAAGACTTGTAAGATGGTCCTGGATTACTGTGGCTGTGGGGGAAAAATAATCAGAGATGATAATATAATATAAGGAGACAGGATATAATATTTGATAATTTGTAGTCCTGTGAACTGTATGTCTATCTAGAACACTGCAGTTTTTATCCATCGGAACATTAGCACTCCCAACAGTTGATTTAAACCTAATTAGCACATGTGGTGTAATGATGAAAATCCTAATGACTGCATTCCCTGAACAGATTATCTGCAATACACTTCTTAATTTTACATGGACTTTTCATTTGCTTATAAACTGAGAAGAGGAAATTTTAATGTCACATTTTTATAACTCTGTAAAAGTGTACTTTTTAGATGCAGTATCACAGTACAGTTATTCATTAGAAGTTCCTTACTGAACATATACGCGATGGATATATGAACAGTGCGTTGGATCTGTGTATGCACAGTCAGTGTACCTGGGATTCCTGGTTGTATGTAGTAGTTCTGAAAGGTCCAAAATGTAAACAAATGTGACAATTCTGCCATCTACCTGGACCTAATTTCCAGGAAAAAACATTTTGTAGAAATGTCATTGTTTTGTGAGTTTTGTCCAAAAGCTGTTAAGTGCATGACTGCATAAGTGTAATAGGTTACCATGAATGAACTGTAGCAGAAAGTGCCTGTTAAGAGTGGTTTAAATATATGGGGAAAAACATTTAAGCTTAATATGGTCAATTGGTAAAGCGATGTCACTTGCAAGGTAATCACCTGCCATTTGTTCTGAAGCTTTATTTAAAAAAAAAAAAAAACAAAAAAAAACCACACAGACCAAAACCCACTTCCTTGAACAAGTGTCAAGATGATCTTTGTTTTGCCGTTATTTACTGCATGCCAAAATTTCTGTGTTTTAAAGAAGTGACAGTTCATTTTAGTGTTTAGGATGGCCTGTGTGAGTGCATGAGGTAGTACTTTAAATGGTAGTCCTTTGAATGTGGAATAAACTTGTGATGGAGATCAACCCAGTATAAAACCTCACTGCTTTTGAAGTATAGTAGCAGTTTTTCTTGAAAAATTGAACTAAACCCATGATCATATAACAGTAGATTACATTAACAACACAAAATATGGTTTTATGTTTCGAATGGGAGAATCTTGTCCTGGTTTCCAAATCATAATTTAACTCTGAACCTGCCTTAGTAACAAAAATGAACTTTCATTATTTTAAAGAAGTAGCTCTTTATATTGTATTTTTATTAATATTTTTGTTAATATTTTTATTAATATTTATTTCATCTTTATTAAAGATTAAAACTTGGAGTAGAAAAAAACCCATATGGAATAGGTTTTACACCTCCAGAGGAAAGTTGCAGACTATCTGAGACGTAGAACGCAAAATAGCATTCCATGTGTCAAATCTCCACCATGACAACAGATCAAATGGAACCTGAAGAATAGTGCACATGAGAAGGTCCAACTCCAAGTTCATGACACTCGTGGTTAAAATTGTAGAAACAATAAGTATCAAGAACATACAATTTTGGAAAAGCACTGTAATTGAATCTACATTACATCTTGATAGAAGGGATGGTGCTGTGGTGAGCGCTGCCCTGAGGCTCCCCAGGGCATTAGATCTTGAAGTAGCTAAGAGTAAGAAATGCTGATTTCACATGACTGTTTTGAATGAGACAATTCTAGAAGTCTTCAGTCTAAAATGTTGGTCATCTTCCATCAGTCATTTGGAAAGAGAAGAGTAGGTTAATACATGACAAGGGTTATTTCCTGCAGTTAAAAACTAATGGGGCACTAGTTCTGTATGTTGAACTCGCCTGTCTGATTGCTCTGTGTAACTGGGAGGTATGAAGGTCACTTTTACAACATGACCCTGGAATACGCTGCTCATGGAGTGGGGGCAATAATGACAGCCATTGGAAAGTGAATGCCAATTCTAAGCTGTGGTGGAGAGGGCAAGTGGGATTTCTGAATCAACAATTGAGGAAATGATTAGCCGATGACGTTATTGCATATGCACATAGTACTGGTATGGATGAGTCCATTGATAGCATATTATAGCCAGTTCTGGTATCAATGCCAAAGAATATGTGTGACAAATAATGAAGTATTTAGGAAAGAATTACAACAAATGTTTGTAATCTACCTGGAAGCGAAAGGCTTGAATTCAGTCCTTGGCTGAACCAAAACATTAAGAATGGCCTTGACCACAATGTAAAACTACTTATACGAAGAAGGGTCTGTTAAGAAAGGTGTTTCTCATCTATCAGAAAATTTTATATTTGGCTTGACAGGTAAAAGCTGAAGCTTTGGCAAAGTGAAGTAAGAGATTATGTGCAAATTTTGTATTGTAAGATACTTCATTAAATTCTGGTTAATTTACTCGGGGATTTAATTATTTTGTGGTTTTTTTGTCGTTCAGATTTAGCGATTGTAATGCTTCTTTCTGGCTTAAGCTATGAAAACTACCTCTAACCAACACAATTTCTGTAACTGACTCTTTGGTTTGCAGTGCACTGTGTATGCCGTGTCGTCTTTCTGTATGCCGCATACTTGTATCAACAAAGCATAACTGCATTGCAGTGACAAACTAGATATACTGCCATCTTGTTAATCATTGGGTTTGGGGTATTTGAAAGTTGGTTGGATACAGTTTGTTAGAATATTAGCTGAATGTTTTTATCAGAGTACTCAGCAGTGAAGTTAAGTGCTGACATTCTAAATGCCATTTGTAGATCTCAGTGCCAGACTGTGTGAATAATGCAAGTCATGCTTTCATAGCTGTTGAATTTTCCACAACTTGAGGAAATCAACAGTGCGCTGATGTCTAATCAATCAATTCATTTAGAGGGTTTTCATCACAAGCCTCAGAGTTGGAATTAAGATAATTTATTTTTTTTTTAAGTTAATGTAATTTCTCCAAAACTAGTGCGGTTTTTCACTTTTTTAGAACATTTCAACATTGTTTTGTCCTCTCTCCTCTTCCCTACTCCTCCCTCCCCTGTAAGACTTGAACACACTAGTATTATGTAAAAGGAACACTTGCTGTTAGGACACGATTACTTCCATATATGCAACCATCAGTATTCAGTTCAGTGAGCTGTCATATCTATCTTACCATCTCTGCTTGTCAAAACAGGTCTAATGAATTATCTGGAATAAGTAGTTTTAGAAATTGTGCTTATACTATGACCATATACAAAATCTCGTATCTGTATGGTGGTACCACCACTTGAATGTCATTGATAACTTCCTCAATGATCTTGGACTACTTTATATGCCAGTGTTTGAGCAAGAATATGTAAACAAGGCTGTCCACTTGCTGCGGGTGGGTAGATTTCACGCTTAATTTCACACAATGATTAGAACAGCATTATTTTAATCAATTACCTGAGGAAGTGATCAGCTGTGGTTTAGGCTGTAGGGATGCTACCAAGTTCTGGAGACTATATCCAGACAGTATTTAGTAGTAAGGTCCCTGTCATGAGAGCTAACAGATGGAATTATTACAAGAAAAGAAATTGGCAGGTAAACTGAAATAAATTTTTTCCATACCATTAATCTGGGGAGAAATGCTTTAGGGTTTGCAGAAATTTAATAAATATGCATAAGGTGATATTTTGTGTTCCACATCCTTTACATTTATACTGGCTTATTAAAGATTTAATTAAGTTTTCTAAAAAGGGAGAGGATGCAGTCTTGCAAAAAAATGTAGATGACAGTGTGGGTTCACAATAATTAGGGCTTGAGGGATAAAATAAAGGGTCTCTACAGTTAATGAATATTAAAGCAACGGCTGCTTTGAAAACTTACAAAAATGACAGCATTTTACTTACTGCATCTGTCTTCTGTTTGTATTCTAGCTCTGGTCCTTCAATTTTTGTGACAAATGACATGCCATTTACTTCTGCAAATATGAATAGTAAACAAAAGTTACAGAAGATATTTTACTTTACTCACTTTGTGCTTAAGCAATTTTTTTTATCAGCTTCCTACTCTTCATTGTTCTGCAGCATCTTTCTTTGTTGTCCAATCATTTAAATCTTAAAAACAAGTATCTCTGAATGAAATTTATTAATATTTTCCCTATTGAAACACACCTCACAAAGCATTGCAAAAGGCTGTTCTTTTAAATCCCTCTTTAAGTCTGTTTTGCTGCCAAGGTTTTAGAACCTTGACAGTGGTTAGACAATAAATGTGGTGAAGTAACCTTGGACCATGTTAACCCGTGGTCTTCATTGGTGTCTTGTGTTCTGTGTGCAGACATACGTAAGTAAGCAAATGATATCTGCTTTGTCGTCTTCGATTTGTAGATTCCAAACTCTTGGGAACAAGAACTGTCTTTGTCACGTGCTTCTTTAGTACTTTGCACAAATAAATTCTGCTCCTGGACTAGGATTTCTCAGTGCTCTGATTACATAAATAATAACAATACTTAAATAAATTCCTTGCACAAAAATAATTAAGAGCATAACGAAATCAACACTATTATGCTTGTATCCTGGATAACATCATCTGGTCTACAACTTCTTTATCATTGTAATACTGGAGAAGAAGAAATACATTGTTCTGCAGTGTAAAAGGTGCGTTCAATTGTGAGTTCAATACAGCTGCCGTGGATTCTTACAGGCTTTTGTTTAAGGCCTTGAATGTAACTTTTTGCTTCTTTAAGCTTTATAGCACATATTAGAGTATACTATTCAGCCATATGCTGTGGGTATGGCAGAAGCTTGCATCCTTTATGCTTATATGCTCTCGACCATTTTCCAGGTCATCTTTCCTCCCTCTGTTGTTGTTGATCCTGTGTTACTTTTAGAATATCTTCTGGAGATTTTCCATATCTCCTCTTCCTAGAAGAAGAATTTCCATGGCTTTCTGAACCTTTCTTTTCCATTCTCTGAGCTCCACTTGCAATTCTGGTGGCCCGATCTGCTGGCAGTGTCAGTGGTCCTTTCCTCTCTTTCTTCTCATTCATTTCCATAGGAGAACTGAGTATTTTCATGTCAATGAGTGATGGAAAAGGGGAAGAGAGAAAAAGTTGTTGTTAATGGTAGTATGGACTATGAGGAAAGATCAGCAGGTAGTGTGAATTCTCTGTGGCACAACTTTCCCCTAAAACCCGCAGCCTCTGTGAAAGCATTGGCTTGCCTCTGGTACATAGCTTTTTTGCGTTAATGTTTTTGAAATATACACTTTCTTGAATTTTCTTGTGTTCGTTTATATTTGCAGTTTTAATTGTCTGAACACTGCTTTATTTGCATCTTGTTACTTCCTGCCAATCTGTTTAAACGCCATTTAGAAGTAGCAGGAGAGTGGATTTTCCTCTTGTGTTAACTGTATTTTTAAGTGGGAACTGTTATGTGCCTTAAACAAGGTATTTGTTTTTGTATAAATATGAAGTTTTATTTTAGTGTTACAGATTCTGATAAGTTATCCTGAAGACAGACCTGTGTATATGCAAAGGGACTTTGTCACACTACAGATCACTTCTCCCCACCCCCTTTTACAAAGAGCTGGTAAAAAGCCATCTGGCCCACAAGCCCTGTCTGTTCTATTTTATGGGATTTAAAATACTTGCATTTCTGTACTCTTACTTGTCTTTTGAACCATATGTGTGCATAGTTTTTGGCAAAGCAGTATTTTTTTCAGAAAAATATTAAGCGTGTCTTCTCACCTTCTACCACAGAACATTAAATTATTGGATATTTGACCAAACCCAATGAGCCAAACTAACAGTGTGTCAGGCAATCAGATGATTTCAGTCAAGTCAGAATGATGTTTGGATTGTGCGTATAAAGCAACCCGTTTGTATGGTCGATTAATATTCACCCAGTTTCAGTCCTGCCTATGTAAATCCATGTGTATATATAGTGCAGAATATTTAACCACATTATTTTTAATTTTTATATTTATTGTGTCCTATATACATTTCATAATTTTATACATTTATAAATGTTTTCCGTATTAGAATTATATTATTTTGCAGAGTAAATTCAATTCAGCTGAGCTACATTCTTGGAGTGGGAGATAAGTACTTCTGTACCAGGAAAGTAAATTAGAAAGTAATGCCTCATGTACTTATTTTTAAATGTGATTCAGACCTAAAATTTTATAGCAAATCATGTGGTGTTCTTGTAAAAGGATAGGTTTCTGTCAAATGGAGATAAAGTGTGTTCTCGGTCTTTGTGTCTGCAGGGATTAGGACAATAATTGCATCTAATTTCTGGTGATGCTTTCTCCACCCTGTGGTCACTGATGTATTATTTCACTGAAAATGTGTGGGGAGGAGTTGAAGTGTCTGCAGTGGATTTATTAAATCTGAATGTAATTCCTGTTACTTTAAGTTTGATCTCTAGACTTGTCGGAATGAGAGTTTTCTTCCGTAATTGTTTTCCTCTAAATATAGAGGGGAAAAAAATTAATTCTGTAAGTTGAGAATTTTATTTAGGGATATGCACACACATAACGCTAATATTGATCTTCCCATGCTCCTCCCAAAAAGGGGGAAGGAAATTTTGTCACAATGAATAGTACAGTTCTGTAGAAAAGATCCTTATTTCTTTTAGTGTCCAGTTCATGAAATATGAAACCCTGATTCCATTGAACAACATGGAGTATAAATTGTGCTAGATTAAAATTGTAATGAGCTAGTAAGCGATATCTACTTTCTCTCTGATGTCTTAAGACTGCCTAAGAAGTTTCAATGATGAAAATCTCCCTAATTGACTGTATTTAAAGTGGTGCCAGCAACGTGAATGTTCCTGATTGGCATTTTTCCTTGTAATGAGGTGATTTATTGTTTGTTCTTGCATGTTCAGTGAATATTCAACAATTTTGTTGCTAAACTTATTGATGAGCTTTGCATTTATTTATCAGATCTTATAATTCTGTTTAGGTCTCT